>CACRXK020002194.1:0-45551 GCA_902702795.2 Paramuricea clavata
ATTTACAATATTGATTTATCGCTGTGAGAAACGTGTTTACACTTTAATACAGTATTATTAAACTACATTTTACAGCAGTATTAACTTCAAATACTTTGTATTTACATTTACAGTAATGACCTGAAATTATTTAAATGAGCCATTACTGTAATACAGAGTGGCCAGGTTAACAAAGCTAAAATCTGATGAACCTAACCTGCTAGGATATTTCAATAGTCAAACATCAGTTTCAGCACTACAGCTGATCAGGGATTTTTTAGGGAAAAGTTTTAGCACCCCATTGTAAAACCTGCCTCCAAATCTCAAAATTTCATTATTTTGTTCCCTTGCCCCTACAATCTATATTTATACCTTTTGTGCCCTTGAGATCTTTAAAAAAATGCCTAACTCTGCAGTATGACGTGTAACCTTGTTGCCATATTTATTTTCTGACTTCAGACTTCAATAAATTACTACTCTAATACCTGACAGAGATGGGGGCCATATGTATGAACAATAAGAAATGATTTCTTCATCTATTATTGACCCCTTACCTTTCGCCCAAATTTAAAATTAAATTTACTGAATGATTTTGAAGTTTTATAGATTATTGAAAAGAACTTTATGGGTACAAGAAATGGGGCAAAAACAGTTGAATTAAGCAAGATGCAAGTAACAATGAACAAGACCTGGTCACTGGATGGTATTTCAGCACACTGGTGGACATGCAACCTAATACCTGCAACCTGTGTCACATTTATTTATATAGTTTTACACTGTACTGGAAAAATAATGTCAAGGAATTTGTAGAGATTCAGAATGCACACTTAATGGTTAATCACCAGCATGCATGAATCATTTTATGTTATGAAAATTTTTTTAAAATTATTCTCACTTTATGAATAAAATTATATCAATTTTTAATATCACAAATGAATATATAGTAGCTTTTGATTAAACAAGTTATAATAATATATCAGCAAATAATGACTGGTCTCTCTGAAATCCATATAGAAAGGTTCAAATTTGACTTCCACTACGACTACTTGATCTGGCAGTTGCATCTGATTGTTTGATTGGATAAATGAAACTTATCTGGTTAATAGTTAATGATAAAAATAGCAGTAGTGGAAGTCAAATCTGATCTCTCTGCAGGGTATTATTTTTTGAAGGTTTGCTCTAGTCACGTCAATTCAGGGTTGCCCATGCAACTTGGTTAGCACAGCTAGCTCTTCAAGTTGGAGGTCCAATTCTTAGGATTCTGCAAATTAATTCTAGAAAACTGGCTTTGGTTTGGGCTGAGCAAAAATCATCACATTGTTTATCATGCTGATTTGGTTGTTTAACAGTTAAAGTCCAGGCTGCATGTTTTTTTTTTATCCTGCATATATGGTAGATGGGACAGTCTGGTTTCCAAGTGTTTATGTGGGGAATTAATATTAATCAGGACTGGCTTCTGAGTGAAGGTCTTGCCTGCTTTATGTGAGAGCAGACTCTGTGCGAGATTCCAATTGCTACACAGCATGATCTCAGTGCTCTTCCTCTGAAACAATGCTTGTTTGCGATATCATCCAGCAAGTGCAATAATGCACTACCACGGTCAAGGTTCATTTGGCATGTTCATCGACTATGTTAACCCATTGAGTGGCGCCATGCACTCTCCACCTGACGAGTAAAATTGTCTGGTGTTAGGCAGAGTAAACTAACAAAGTAGGGTGCATCTGGGTGCATTGGGCCATTCCATTAATTAATGTATACACCCCCTATGGACGAGTTCAATAAAATTTGAACCCCTAAAAAAAGATCAAAGTGCCGACCCCCACCCCCCCCCAAAAAAAAAAAATTAAGAAATGTTTGCCTTATCCCTCAGAAAAAATGCAAAGATCAAAGGATGCTGATGCACACAACCCCTCAGAAATGGCTTTTTCAATCCCCTCAGAAATTCTAGTCCATAGGGGGGGGGGGGGGGTGTATATCAAATGGATGGCCCATTGCCACTTAAAGGGTTAAAAACGTAAATACCACAGCACAACACTTGTACATATACATATACAAGTAATACAACAGCAATCCTTTTATATATTTAATAGTCATATTTACATATTGGTGAAATGTCAATGTCCATATATTAGGGATGTCCATTGTCCATGAACTTGTCCCAAGTTTGAAGCTAATGTATTCATATCTTTTGTATAAGTTGTCCCTCTACAAACCAACTTTTAGTCATTATACAAGAGTTGAATTTGCATTCATTTGCTTCGCAAGTCGCAACAAACTGAACAAAGTACTATTCCATAAACCTGTGCAAATAATGATCGAGCGTCTTTGGCGACATATCCAAGTCTTTTAAATAATTAAACGTCTCATTGGAACAAATGTCACTGAGTTTTTTCTACAGAAAGTATTGATCCATTTGATCGATCGCCGTACTTTGAGAACAGCTTGAAATGCAAAATTCACAAGGAAGATTGAAGAATTTCGGAGATAAAAACTGTTTGTCTTCGAGTTTCACCTATTCACCCCCCCGTTGAGAAAAGTAACAATTATGTAATGTTGGAGTCAGGTGACCAGCGTTTACCAGGGCTATGTCGCCGCCTTCAATTCGCGACTAGCCCTGGGTACGAGGTTGATTTCCAAGCTGCATCTAGGCGTCTCCAATGGTTATTCACACGAAATGAGTGCTTTCTCTCGTCTTGAACAACATGGCTATTGCCTTTAATATTTAGTTTAAATATGCTCTAAGACTTTAATTTCGCTATAAACTATGATAAACACAAATATAAAACCTCGCGTAACCTGTTTACGCTGTACAGGAAATATACGGATTCGCTTGTTTCGACACCATCACTTGCCGTTCAGCAATGCTTGCCTACAAATTTTAAACCCTTCAGTCTTCACAATCTTTCACCGGCCCAGACCAGGGCTTTCTCTTCTCTTCCCTCGTCCTCAAACGAAAACCCTGGGGACGAGGTTGGATGTACCATTCACAGAACTATTGCTGGAATTCAAATAGAACAGCGGTATCCAGTTCAACTGCTTTTAAATACAACTATTTTAAACACAACGGCGCTTCTGAATATAGCTAGTAGTCATCCCAATCACGTACGTTGTCCTGTAACATGTTACATATGTATATCAGATCAGTGTCATTAAACATTTGCGTGATGAATTTAATAATAACAATAATAATAGTAGTAGAAAAATACGTATTAAAATATCAAAATAACTATGTACAAAACTATGATATTTTGGATAGGGCGTCGTTTTCTTTTCTGCTAGATGCCAGTATAAAGAAGTTCGCAAACCGCATCGTTTTGATCGCGGTACTTCAGAGATTCGTTTGTTTCGTAGAAAGTAATTCGTGTTCGTACGCATTATACTTTCGGAAAAAACAGTGCAACTTATAAGAACTGCTATCATTAGCAATTTTTTCAAAATACTGAAGTATATGGTGCCTAGCAGCCTAACCCCATGTAACCAGCGAGCGCGTGCCTTGAAGTCTAAGCGCTTAGGATATAAAAGATTTTAGGTCCCACGCATTGAGCGTGGGCGGCTCATGTGACTGAATGTTACGCACGTACGCAATTTGTGATATTGGCTCTGTTCCTCACGCAATATCACGCATTAAAGGACAATGGCAACAAAAATGATTTTGTTTGATTTGAAAGAACGTTTCAAACTATCTATAAAGCCTTGTTGCACATTTATCATAGATTCATAGCAAGCTTAATTGTCGAAATATTTTGAATGAAACAGCAAGCTAACAGCTGCTAACTACAGCACAGATGGTTTAAATTATACCGATTAAAATTTAATAGCATAACTAGCCTCTATAATGAACAAACACTAGCCTGAGCAAGCTAGCAACACTAGCCCTAATGAGTAAATGCCCCCCATATAGCGTTCAAAGGGATGCATTATCTCACGTCTTGTTGCAACGATTGTCACCATGCATCATCTGAATCACTATCTTCTACGACAACATCACCTGATTCGTTATCGCTTTCATTTGACTCACTGACACAAGACGTGTGATATTGGCACACAAATGACATCAGCCACTGATGTGGAAGAAAATTTTGATGAAAACAATGATAAATCATATGATGTTATCGTAGAAGGGAGTGATTCCGATGACGAATAATCGGGGCAACTAGAGAATGCCCGTCATGAAGATCCCAAGAAAAAATAAAAATAATGCCATAAGATTACATTAGAAATGTTAGAAATAAACCGCACGAAATTTGTGTACACGTTTAAAACGAAATAAAATATTCTTACAAGAAAATATCTGTGTGTTTATGTATTCCTACGCTGTTATAACCTATGTTGTATTATTCTATTTCAATCCGTTTCCAATGCGTGAGTCACGCTCAGCGTGAGTGATGCGTATAATATGTAATTCAACAGTCTGTACCAGTGCAGGTAGTGCCAATAATATGAACAAGCTTTCGTTGGTAGGGATGCAACTACCTGAAAATCAATAAGGAGAATTTCGAAGTTTTGAGCGAAGGCCCTTCTTCTGGAGTTACTAGCGATGGTCAGGAAAATTACATGAGCTTTTATAGTAAGAATATAAAAGCAATCAGGCGACAAAAAAAGAAACCAAGGAATTAGATAATTTCAGTCAAAACAAAGTATAAACAAAAAAGGTAAATCACGTTACAGAATATATTAACACAAATTTACAGGAAACTGCAGCAAACACAACAAAATATATGAAACAAGTATGGAAAAAGGTAAGAATTAAATTATTAGTCAATGTCCACTTTTGACAGGAAAAGACAGATAGAGCTAAACATAGCGCATTTCATGTCCTTTGCCGTTATCGTTGCTTCCAGGAATGGAACATAGAGCTCGAATTTCCATATCTGAAACACAGTGATTGCCAGTATTAACTTATAGGGAGGGACTCAACCTTTTGGTATGGCTGGGGTAGGAAGAGGAAAATAAAAGATAGCTAGCTATGGGAGTCAGTAGGCCTGTAGAACATAGAAGTAACTGGTGTATTACCATTGATTGATACAAGGATATCTAAGAATGATACACTGGTCTCACTGATCTCCCATATGAACTGGAGTGCTGGATGGAAATTATTAATCAAGTTAATACGACGTTCCAATTCGATAGTTGGACTCTGCTTAATTAAGTCAGGAAGAGTATTCAGGCCAGAGTCTTGGAGCAGCTCAGGAAAATGACTTCTCGCCATATGTCTCTGTTCGCACTCTAGGGACAGTTAGGCGAGGCCATTAAGAGCTTTATAGGTCACCAAAAGAGTTTGAAAGTTATTCGTTGTTGCACTGGAAGCCAGTGAATATAGGGAAGTACCGTTGTTATATGTGCAATTTTCCTTTCTCTGACGACCAATCTGGCAGCAGTGTTTTGTAACCTTTGGAGCTTCTGTAATTCACAAGAAGGAAGGCTGTAGAGTACGCCGTTGCAATAATCGAGCTTGGATGAGCAAAAAGCATGTACAAGACTTTCGGTATCCTTTCGTGAAAGATATTTACTTATTTTTTCTTTGGTGTATTGATTGCGAAGCTGAATGACATATGTTATTAATATGCACTTTGAAAGTAAGATAGGGATCAAGTGTAACTCCTAGATCCTTTACTTTGTTTACGGGTTGTACATCATACATGTATCCTCCTACTTTGATGGGACGAAGAGGACAATCAGGTTTCATGTAATCAGTGATGGAATCAGTGCATGGTTCGAATATCTGTTTTTCCGCAAAACCAACAAACAAACAAATTAGCATAGTTAGGACCCATTTTGTTTCCCATGGCTACACCACTTATCTATTAATAATGCTCATCATCAAAGGAAAAATTGTTGGGAGTGAGCACTAGCTCGGCCAATCGAACCAAAACAGCACTAGACGGTTTCTGGTTAGGGCGCTTATCTAGAAAGAATTTGTGGGCCCTTAAATCATTACGATGCGAAATTACAGTGTATAAATATTCGTCATCTATGGCAACTATGAATTTGTGAGTGCCATGGAAATGAATATTCGGAAAGATTTGGAGAGCATGTTTCGTATCCTTGATATATAGGATGGGAAGTCCTTAACCAAGGGTGCCATGACAAGATCAAGAAAACTTGAGATGAGTTCGGTGGACAACCACAAGCAGAGACAATGGGTCCACCTTGGTTGTCAGGTTTGTGAATTTTGGGCAAGAAGTACATAACACGTGTGCGATGTGTGGAGGACATGCGGTTTTGGCAGTCTCTGGGAGATCACCGGTGGCGATGAAGCTATGGATGGTCTTTGAAATGGTAGTTTGACGAGTGGAAGCCAAATCCTTGTCAACCCTGCTGTAAAAAGTGGTGTTATCCAACTATCTGCGGGCTTCATTACGATATAAATCAGCCCTCCATATTATCAAGACACCCCCTTATCAGCAGGTTTGATAACAATGTCATCACGCGCAGGAAGTGATTGAAGGGCAATAAATTCAGTGTCACTGAGGTTGGGTGGCCTTTTGGGCCTAAACTTGGGGAGCTGTTCTATATCATGTGGAAATTGTCGAATGAATATTTCAAGCGGCACGTATATTGGTTTTCTCAAGGAGACCTGGAGCCGGTTGTTCAAAAGCTGGTTAACTTTAACCCAGGGTTAGCGCTAACCCTGGGTTAAAATCCTTAACCCAGGGTTAGTTAACCTGAGTTAAAACTGCGTTGTTCAAAGCTGCGTTAGAGGTGTGGTTAGTTAACCCAGGGTTAAGACATTTAACCCAAGGTTAAATTTGTTTTAAAAATAAATGTAATATAAGAACGTTTTCGATTGACTGGAAAGTAAGTGTCAAAACTAGGGATAGAATGGGATAGATGGGAGAAATATTGTTTAACAAGTAATAGACAACTGAAATTGAACATTTCAGACATGGATTTAAGCATTTTGAAAGTTTTTAAATAAATCAATTTTGGAATTTTAGGCAGTGCTCGAATAAGTAAATTTGAGAACAAAATCCCAGCCAATCAAATGAACTTCGAATTATTTTGGAGTTGAAAAGCATTTTTCAACGCATGCGTGGCTATAAAACAGAACATGAAAACTGAAAAAGAAGCAGCGAAGTTGTTTTACAGCTTTCAAAAACACTGTTTTTACTAGGTAATACACTACGCTGCAAACAGTAGATGTGCAAGAACTTGTGACTGTTCAACAAATGGCAAATGAAAACTTTGTGAAACAGGTGGTGGTACGGCGAATTGTTTGGCAATACAAGTATTTGTTCTATAGAGTCATTTTTCGAAGAAACCTGAGTTGAATGCTCGGCTTTAATAAAACTATAGTCTACAGTTTTGGTGGCGGCAATCGCCAAAGATCTCGTGAAGTAAATCCGTCACTGTACAGTGTATACAATTTTGATTACGGCATTTGTGCACCAAACTATATTTTGAAAACCGGCAGACGGCAGACGTAGCTGTTTCTTTTGGCGTCTTGTAAATTAAGGTACTTTAATTCCACAGTAACGCAATAAAACAGTAAATTATGATGTCAATGCTTAGACCATAGCACCCCAAAATGGACAGAAAGTTGCCGTATCTTCACTTTAATGCTCGTATATAAATTCAAAACCAACTTGTATAGGTATAAAATCATTTCAAAGGCTCATACGGGACGAATAAGAATCTTAATAGTATATCTTTGAGGTTGATTTTCCTCCATAAAATCTTTGTACATGCAGTGTTTGTTTCACCAAGAGTTTTACATGTTTTCTTTTTTCACTCCTTCGACGTCCATTTTGAATACGAGTTAACCGGCCGATTAGCAAGTTCACCCATGCACCTAGCAAGGAGGGTTAAATTTATTATAACCCTTGTTTTAACCGAGGGTTAAAGATAACCTAGCTTTGAACAACGCAAAGTAACCTACGGTTAAAATTTAACCCTAGGTTAAGCAACATTAACCCTAGGTTTGCGTTAACCGGCTTTTGAACAACCTCAAACTGAAGTTAGGATTTAGTAAGGATTTTGTATCTGTCTTAACCTTAGTTCATAGCTCGCTATCTCAGGATTCGTCGTCACAGAATGGCAAGTTTCCTTGCTGGGTTAATAATAATACAATGACTTTATTTAAGCACGATGATGTTTAAAGCATAAGCTTGTGGGGTCGTTTGTGGGGTTGTCAAAACCTAACCTTGTGGCGTTGTCAAAACATAACCTCGTGGAGTTGCCAAATGCAAAACCTTCATCTAAATCTCAATATCATGTCAAGCACAATTTCAAATGCACCTCCTCCCATCTCATGTTCTGCATCTCGTGCAATTGATGTGGCATATCTTTATATTGGATAAACTGGAAGATCTTTGAGGACAAGGTTTGGTGAGCATCGGCGTCATTGGCAATGATGCTAGCTAGCCTGTTGCCAGACATTTTAATACTGGCAATCACAGTGTTTCAGATATGGAAATGCTAGCCCTCTGTCCCATTTCTGGAAGCAATGATAGCCGCAGTAGACATGAAATGCTCCCTATTTCCAAACGGTCCACCCCTATGGCATTTATGAACGTTTTTCCCTATGTTTAACTCTATTTGTCTAAAGGCGGTTTTCCACTAGGCGAAATTTTTCGACCGAATCGAAATTTCTCTTTGTTTCAGAGCTCTCGAGCAGAACTAATTGTAAAAAGACAAAGAGAAATTTCGTTTCGGTCGAAAAATTCCGCCTCGTGGAATCCGGCCTTAAAGCAGACATTCACATCACTTTTAATTCTTACCTTATTCCATGTGTTTCATATATTTTGTTCTATTTGCTGTAGTTTCCTGTATTATTGTATTAATATATTCTGTAATGTGATTTACATATTTTGTTTATAGTTTTATATTCCTAGTATAAAAACTCTCGTAATTTTCCCAACCTCCGCTAGTAACTCCAGACGAAGGGCCTTCGCTCGAAACGTCGAAATTCTCCTTTATAATATATATATTTTTCAGGTAGTTGCATCCCTACCAACGAAAGGTTGTTCATTTTATACGCACTATATCTACACCGGCCAAGACAGCTCAAAGTAGTTTGCAAATGCTTTTATTCAACAGAAATTTATTATCAATTTTTTGGGGGCTACCTAGGGTATAACTGCCCAATCAAATGAGTAAATTATGCATAATATATTCAGTTATAATTGTCGATGTGCATGCACCGCTTATTTAGTCAAACAGATCACGCCGTTTGAACAACATGCTTGTCGCTATCAGTACTTGGACTTTGATTCTTATCTTTTTCCTGATCCTTACAAAACGAGGAGAATGTCAGGAGGAAGCCGTGTTTCGCAGAAAAGTAGGAAAGTACTTGGCTAATTACGTCATCCGAACTGAAAATACTACCAGCGAACTAGAGTGCGGTATGCGTTGTTCGGCGGATTCGCTGTGTGCGTCTGTAAACTATAAAACATCTGGGACTAACAAAGGTCTATGTGAACTCAACAGCAAAGCGCTTGACGAGAGAGAATCTGATGTGTTACTGTCAGATTCCACCGATTTTAATCATCTTCATTTTGACACAAGGGTAAGAAAATATATTTTATATAAGTGCAGCAGAATACTATATATATTTACTTTATTTTATACTTGTGAGAAAATACTTTCTCGAGGACTGGAAAAGTATACGATTTAATAACTTGTGGTGAGCAGGATGCAGGGGGAGAAATATTCGCTGTGGGCTGAATCTTATAAATTCAGGTTTAAAAGGATAAGAATTGAGAAAGGTTTTGTAAACCTAAAATTCTATTCGATAATAGCAATAAAAATTGCTAAGATCCTTTGAGATGTGACATATTTAGTAGGATGACTACTATAACACTGAGTGCTACTATGGCAACCGTCGAATACAATCATTCAATCAGTCAAAAGTCTAAAAGGCGCTAAAGCATTAAAAGATGAAAGGTCTACCAATTGTAGGCCCCCGCACATCGGAACATATCAACTGTCGCGTACGAGAACGATGCATGGTTCTACGGAATTCTTGCAACATATTTAATTTTCAAGAGTGAATTTATGCTGCGATAAGATTTTCGATTTAATTTTTCATTTGGCTGGTGGACGTTTTTAATCTTTCATCTTGAAACGTAGTCTTCATTAGAAGATTGGAAACATTTATTTTTATTAGTTTATTTTCCCGCTATATACAAGATCACATAACCAAACTAGAGGGCACTCAGAGACTGCATACCTCCGCCCCCATTGAATTTCGGTCGTGTGAAATGCAATTAAAACAATAGATAATGTATGCTGAAGCTTATTGAGGTTTATCATCTCATTATTGTCCTAGTACTGCGTGCATACATTATACACGTCCTAATTACGGATTCAGTGAGTTTTTTTAATTGACCGGGAAAAGAAAGACAAAATTTTGTACATTTCTCGTTCAATTTTTAACCAAATTCAACCAAATTTTAACCCGTTCTTCCTTAGCCGATGGGAAATGCATTCAAAAAATTTCGTATGAATCTGTTTGGTATTTCGTGAGTTATCGTGCTCACAGACAAAGACACATACACACACACACGCGCACGCACGCACGCACACACGCACGCACGCACGCACACACGCACGCACGCACGCACGCACGCACGCACACACACATACAAACCCAGATGATTACATAACCTCCTGGTGGAGGTCAAAATAAAGATCATTTTGACAAGGCATAAGGCTCCATTCCATTTATTGTTACGATTTGGAGTTTCATCATGTTGCTATTTGTTCAATTAAAACAATCTATGCAACTTCCTAAGTATATTTTGGAAAGTTAGGATTTTTGAAGTGGTTAGCTCGTTAAGGTGATTAACGGTTTGCCAGATACTCAAAATACGTGCCAAGTTTGCTGTTCGCAAAATTTGGTATACGTTTGCCGTCTTTTCATCCAGAGGCTAACGGTTATCATCGCTGGTAGTTTCTCGACTTGCACAAAAGCAACAACAGCTAATGTGTATTATATGTATCGTTCATGCAAAAATACATTTTTGCTTAAGGAGGTTTGATACAATTATAAAAAAGATTTTATAGCATTTTGATATTCAGGAGTTGCATATTTTAAAGTTTTATGCAGGATATATTAATTGAATTCTTTGTTTAATCTAATGTTTCATCTTTCAAATTTTACTAATAGAAATAAGACATAGTCTGCTTTTATGGCAACGCTCAGGTAAGACCTTGACTCTCAGATGTAATCTCAAACGGTCTGTGCCAGTGTATAGGTAGTGACTACAACGAAACGGTTGCAGATTGAGAGGGATACAACTACCTGATGAATACAAACATAATTTGTCGTTAGAAGTAGCATACTAACTCCCGGACAAAGGGCATTTGCTCGACGTTCCGCTTGTATTTTCCCGTTTGTTGTATCTCTATCAATCCGCAGCTGTCTTCACTCTCATATAGCCTATTGCGTCGCGTAGTTGCAAAAAAGCATAATGGACCACGATTTTACTTAGAACATCAACTAACGATACGATAAAAAATTGTTGAGGGAAAGAAACTTATATCCACATTATAAATATATTATTCACTGGAGTTTCGACTGATTTTTTTGCCGATAAAAACACTTTCGCGTTGCATGTCTAAAATAGCGGTTATTAACAATTAATAGCATAAATAGACTTGGGCCAAATATCTTCATTAGGCAACAAGCATGGTGTCAAATATCAATTAAAATTAAATACAAAATTAACATGCAAAGCGTCGCATATTTGCATAATTGTCTATAATGAACAAACGCAAGCCCTAATGCAAGCAGGGCGTCTATAAGAATGGGCGGCGAAACGCCAGTGAAGCAGCTGAAACATGGGTGATGCACTTTAGGCCTGGGGCCTAGCGTGCACAACACGGAGTTCTCGAAGAAAACAAAAAAATTAAAATTGTCAACAAGCTTCGTTAAAACGATTGTAACTTGGCAGTTTTTGACGCGATGTCCGAGATACCTCTTTTTTGTGCTATACAGATCGTTAGCTACCGCTGCAGTGCCGAAAAATGTTTCTGTAGCGTTAATCACCGAAACATTTCAACTTCAAAACTATAAACTTGCGTGTCAACTTCGTCGGTTGTTACGTAGACGGCAAATATTTGCATTTTTTTTCAGCGAGGAAACGGCCAAATGGTATTAAACTTTAGAGTTGTGATGCACATTATGTTAAAACTTATTCAGATGCAAGATTTCATCGTGTAGTTTTTTTACCTTTTTTTGCAATCGTTTATAGAATTTAACCTATTCAATATTTTTTAAAACACAACTGCTTTCGCAACTACGAGGTCTAAAAATATCTATGTAAAAACATTGAATTCATATTTTTGGTTCACTTTATGTAAGACAAGATATATATTTTCCTTGATGTGTATATATTTAGACATTATGTGAGTAATAATACAAGAAAATGTTATCTTACTTGGCAGCAACACTTGACCTCGTCGCTATGGCGGCTTCGAAATTTTTAACATGAAATTTTTCCATAAAAAATTGAGATGCTTGCTGTTGCCCAAGAAGCTTAAAAAATCGCACAATGACTGCCCTAACTAATAGGACCCATTTGACCTGAGTACGGTAACACAACTTTTTGACCTTTTTTCACAATTTTCGCTCGAAGTCCACATCCCAAAAACTAAAATGGTCTTTACAGCGTTTAAAAGTGCTCAGGGGAATGGGACGAGTAAACAAAAAACGAAAGGCGGGAAAAATAAACTTATGAATATACAAAACAATACGCAAAACTGATCTGAATACACAAATGTACAAAGAAAAACACGAATACGAAACCAAACAAACCATAAAGTAAACAAACCATATCATTTAATTGCTTAGAATTGTCCAAATATACTATTTATTATAACAAAAAGCATATATGTTTTAGAGTAAAAACATATTTTACTCCAGCTAATGCCGAAATGCAAAATTCACTAATAAATTCATACTTCGTGGCATACTTGAAATTGTGCTTTAACATAGTACGCGGACATGACGAGAAAACTGCTACAAAACTGCCATTTAAACTGATAGCAATTTCCAATTCTTCCTCGCTCAAGCAGCCCGCCATCTTGAAACACGAAAATGCAATCAAACCATAGGTAGCCCAACAATCCGCACGCCGTGACGTATGTGCAGTAGTATAATTAATATCCTAAGGTTGGCAAGTAAATAATATCATGACTCACCACGGCTTAAACAAGTCGAAAAAAACAACGTCTCGTGAACAAAGTATGCTAAAAAATAGCAACCTCTACTTGTAGGATAGTTTTACTAAATATGTACAACGTTTTTTTTGCAACAACACGAGTTTATAAGACGAAAAAATATGAAAGTTTTCTTTGAATTTGCCGTGTCTCGATGCGGGATACCTGTTACCATGCGAAAATCGCCGTTTCAAAACACGTATACGCGATCCTATTGGCTATCAAAAAACCGACAAAACAACTTACAGGGGGGGGAGTTTACCATTTGTCTGCTAGCAAAAAGTGTCTGCTAGTGCACGCAACTGCTATGTTTATAGCCGATCATGTCGTCCGGTGATTGTGGATTATTTGTCAAAATTTGTCTGTTTTAAAGTATCAAGCGGCGGCAAGGTTCGGTCGCCAGTTTAACTGCGCTGGCGACTTTTCAAAACATTATAAATCGACTTGCAAAAACTGATGCTGATCATCGAACAGATACTGCACGGTGAGTTTTCTGCATGTAGATTGTAGTTTAGCATTGACCCATTGTCCTTTTAATTAAAAAACGTGCAGGTATAAAACCGAAATACCCCCTGACCCCCCCTGCCCCCCCGGCCACGGCGCCACTGTAAACATCTCAAAATGTTTTATTAAAGTGATGTGCCATGGGTAGGATAAAGGCCTATTAAAAAGCCAGACAATGGAAAATGAGAAGATCAAAATATCTTTTTTATATTTGTAGTATAATTAAGGTTCAAACAGTTTTTATTTTCATGTTTTGTTTTGTTTTAATCATGACCACTCTGATATTGGCCAAGTATATTGTCTACAGCAGGGCTCTCATTTTTAAGGAAATTTCCTTAAACTGAGGAAATTATGACCTTTTTAAGGAGACTTTTAAGGAAATAGAAATTTTAAGGAATTTTTAAGGAATTTTGAGTTGAAAACACTCCAAACAATAATTAGTTATTACACTGTTTGTTATACTTATAAGTTATATCCATCGACCTAATGAAAGTTTTGCGCAGTAGTTTTTACTGAAATCGCTGATCATCTTCAATTTTATTGTTCATATTTAGTTCTTTAATTAACGCCCGCAGAGGTTCAATCTGAGCTTCTCTCGAGTGTCATTGCTGTGTTTGAATAGCTGGAGGGTTAGTGTGGTACCTTACTATGTGACCACTCACCCTCCAGGTATTCAAAAACAGCATTGACACTCAAGAAAAGCTCAGATTGAACTTCCACTCAGTGAGTGTGAGTGAGCTTTTAGAATACGGGCGTATGTTTCTGAGTGACTTTGACTCACTGTGTTTTTGAAGCGTAGTTTTCGAACTCGAAACTTTTTTGCAGCAAACTTTGCATGATGGTTCGTCGTTCGAGTTTTTTGGTGCAACAATTAAAAGTAGGATATTTGTCCATTCCGCTCGAAATTTTTGTTTATACTTTTTTTTTCAATTTTAGTCTTTTTTGGAGCGCTTCCCTTGGATTCAAAATCAGAAAATTCAGAATCCGCCATTTTCCGATGTAAAAAAGTTATATTTACATATTTTCGCGCCAATTGCGCCTATGATCGCGTGCCACTGGAGTGTTCCTCAGAGACTAGGCCAAGTCTAAGGAAATTTTTGTCGATTTAGGGAATTTTTACCGCTGAGTCTAAGGAAAATTTGGAATCCCGTTCTGAGAGCCCTGGTCTACAGACCTATATAGACAGTGCCAGAAAGTTTTCAAAAAACACATATTCTCGCCACATTTGTGTTAAAACTCAGCATTTCACGTCTTCGCGTCCGACTTCAATAAGCGAATTAATATATTGTACATGAAAGTTTTTTTAAAAACATTCCCGCTAGGCGCTACATACAAAATTAAGAAAACTATTTTTTTGGAAATGAGTTCAATACTATAGCTAAACCGGTTACAATCTACATGCAGAAAACTCACCGTGCAGTATCTGTTCGATGATCAGCTTTCGTATTTTTTCGCCTTATAAACTCGTGTTGTTGCAAAAAAACGTTGTACATATTTAGTAAAACTATCCTACAAGTAGAGGCTGCTATTTTTTAGCGTACTTTGTTCATGAGACGTTGTTTTTTTCGACTTGTTTAAGCCGTGGCGAGTCATGATATTATTTACTTGCCAACCTTAGGATATTATACTACTGCATCATACGTCACGGCGTGCGGATTGTTGGGCTACCTATGATCAAACTGCTTTCGAACATCGTGGGGGGTCCGTGCATTAGACATGTTTCAACGCTTTCACTGGCGTTTCACCGCCCATTCTTATAGACGCCCTGATGCAAGTTAGAATTATGAGTTCATGTTTATAGTATACTGAGGCTTTCTATATTTAGCGTTTTTCACGTATAGTGGAACCAGAGAAAAGAAGAGGGGTTTACAGAACGCTGTTTGGAATTCTAGAACCCGCGCCACCTCCCACCCTCGGGGAAAAAATATAATTTGGGGGGGGGGGACGCGCTGCTACAGACAATTGTATTCTGGCCTAAGGTATCTTCGAAGTGCAGAATATACTTTTATCTATTCCAAGCTTTAAAATTAAACTGAAACGGGAACTGCTTCAGCAATTTCTAGATTGTTAGCATAAGGGCATGTTTTTCTGTTGTCGTTGTTATTGTCGTTGATGTTGTTGTTGTTGTTGTTGTTGCTTTTGCTGTCGTTGTTGATGACGTTGATGTACGTTGTATGCTGCTGTTGTTAATCTTGTTGTCAAAATTTTGATGTTGTGTTTGTGTATAAAGTAATTGCGTGATCTTATTATATAAATTTAGGATCTGATGTATAATCATAGTAATTAATTGATATGTATAAATATTTTTGTCACTGAAAAGCCCCTTTAGGGGAGTGTCAATAAAGTCAATCAATAACAATAACAATACTGGTTTCAGAAATACCACAAGTTTCTCCATTTTATATTGTAAGGTGTTACCCTCCTGACATAAATTTTTATCTTATATTATCTAAAATTCAAAAATGTCCCCTGGAGGGGGGAGTGTACAGGTAAGCAGCCGAACCCTTTTTGGTTAAAGAAACAGATCTAGAACAATTATTGTTTTATTACGTGCAAGAGCTTAGCCCCAACTAATTGATAAAGCTCTTTCTGCAAACTAATATGAGAAGAAATGACTGATTATGAGTCTTCTTTATTTCAATCCATACAACCTCTAATATTGAGATGGCACAATATATGTCTTTCGTAACTATGCCATACTATTTAAGTGAATTTGGTCGGGGGCGGTTCTAGCTAAATATCTGACTGTAGCATAATCCTAAACTTTTGGCGCATAAGCAAACCTGGGGGTCTGGGGGCATCCCTCCTCGGAAAATTGTTGAAATTTGAAGCACGCAAACGCCATTTCCTGAATTCTGAGCTTCGAATCCTGTTGTAAAATTTGACCGTAATAAAGCCATATTTCAGACAAAAAGTTACAAAAACACATAATAAGCCAGTAAAATGTTTATAAAACAACATACCAAGATTATACCAGATTTACATTCTAGCTTAATTACTGTTTACAAAGTTTAAAACTTGCCTTCTTCCATACATTATTTGCTGCCAAGCGTAGCGAGTCAGCTCACTATTCTTGACGTTACATGACGTTCTTGCTTTTTCGTGCCGAGTCCCCGGCCGAGTTATATTGGGGAAACAGTACTAAATCCATGTCAGTTTGTCGGATGTAGGGATTATTCGGAAATTGTCGTCAGCTCGGGCATTCGTCGACTCTTCGTTTTTACTTTTTATTCAATTTTGATTCGATTTTATTTTGTATTGCGCTCGCATGATTTCTTCTCAACCTTTCGATTTGTAAATATTTTAATACTGGTTGATCAGTCACCGTGTTTAAAGATGTTTTTAATAAATAATAAATAAATAATGAAAATGAAAAATAGTAATATTAGCGTTGATATATGCATACATATATATAACTTTATTTTTCAATTTTAAGAGTTGCAAAGACAATGAAGAATTTTCAACTGGTGAGTATGCTTGACGATAAATTTGGCCCATAAGGTCGGTCATTTTTCCCAGTTTATCAACTAATATTATAAGAATTTTACAAGATTTTCGCGAAATGATCAATTCGAATTTCTGTCTTTGCCAGGGTGTTACTCTGGAGAAATCTATTAATGATCAAATTAACAAATCTTGAATATGCCCTAGCTGTATAGTTGGTTGGTGCGTGTTTAACTTAGCTTTCTTTACATTTTCGTATCCATGTAGCTACTGAACTATAAATAAACGAGTCGTGAATACAATACAGTATATATATATCTTCCACACAAAATTTTGAAACACTACTTCCACCCTGTGAAAGGCACTCTCATATATAGTATCGAAATTTTCCAGGGAAAGCGTGTGAAAATTTTCCGAAGTTCTGGACATCTGTAAAGTGAGGAAATGTTTCAAATATTCCAGCGGAACATAGAACCTTCTTTAAACTGTTTGTATTACGAGCTGGGAACTCCAATGTCTGCACGCGCAGATCGAATGGACTGCATCGCATCTTTCAAAAATTGGCAGGCACTCTTTGTGTCGTATTACGTTTATAATTATGTGCATGATTAATGACGATACAAAGAACGGTTGCCAGACAGAATTTCTTTCGAGATATTTACAATCTGCAAACAATTAATATTCAATCTTACTGGTCGAAAATCAAGCTTGGATTTTGAAAAATATTGAAAAAACGAAAAATTTTCATTTGTTTGGGTAACAAATGTTGTAGATAATAAAAAAAATAATATTTTTATACAATTCCAGAAACCAAAAAGTGCAAATTAAGGATCTTCCACTCATGCAAAGATGTCTTAAGTAGATACAAGTAAGTCCGCGGTGGATGGTATCCCTCAGTAAAATCATAGACGGGTTGATGCGTGGTGCAAATGCGGCCAAGTTGTTACTGTGAGTTTAAAAAATTAAAAAATTAAAAAAATTTTTAAACTCACAATAACAACTTGGGCGCATTTGCACCACACAACAAGATACGAGTAAGTTCATTAATTTGAAGTTTATATTTAGTATACACATATTTGTAAGGTCTAGCTAATCTTCCAGCTGCATGGCAAAGAGCCATGCAGCAACTATAATTATATAGTACGAGAATACAAACCCAGTCTGCTTATATTTAATAATTTGTTTCTTTCTTTGTCCCTCGTGAAACGTGTTGAAACATTATAATTATGTAATTATAGATGTTCACGTTATACTATATAGCAAAACATTAAATTTAACATTTAGAAATGCTGCCAATGAAGTCTACACTCTAAAATCGATCATTTCAAACGAATATTATCAGACCTACTGTCACCTGACCAACATTACAACATGTGGCGGCGGAGGCTGGACACTAGTTATGAAGTTGGACGGGGAAAAGGTGAGATAAGAGTGTAAAGGAACTTAGCGATCGCTGCATGTAAACTAGAATGATGGCTGTTTCATGTAGCACGATAAATTTAAAAACTCTGGTTATGACAACCTTCTTTATAGCTGTTATATATCCTTTTTTAATTTGTGGCATACTTGCTTGGGCAAATACATATCTCACAACTCTGCAGCCATTATAACCTTTTCAAAATTTGATAACTGACATTCATTCAAGTCTACTATTAAAAAAATCTTAAAATAATTAAGTTTAATGATCTGATAACGTTACACGTCACAACTTTTATAAACGAAATAACAGAATATCCGATTAGACTACGTTTAATACTTTTTTCGCTCCTGTTAACAAAACACATGCCTATAACACTATATATTTGCATCAAATAAATCTTACACTATATTCATAAAATTCGAACAAACTATGGAATTTTCAATCTTGCATATCAAGGTGTCGAATTCTCTTACGAATCAATAAAGTCGTATCTATCTATTGCCTAAGAAATCTTTAAAAACTTACTCAATATGAATCCAATTCATGACCAAAAAATTAAAATAAATTTATTATCGCTCTCGTTTTGCGATATTCGTGCACATGCATGAAAATGTAAACTTCTTTATTCATTCAAATCATGATAGTTTGGTTCTCCCAGTTATATGTGCTATTTGTTTTTTTGTTTTTTTCTGTGGGCATGCTGCTCATATTCAGCAAATTTTCTCCCAGAACCGCAGGCTCGCATTTTCCAGCGGACTTGCCGTGAAAAATTTAAAAATTTTGCGTTTTCCACAGAACTGGCCATTTTGTGTAAGATCTCCGTTGATAATGTGAGGCCTCAGGCCGCACGAGTGGGAGAAATTTCGCTAAATTTGACCAATGTGGGTTTTTTTACGTACGGACGAGTATAACTGCTGTCTGGATATAAAACCACATAAACTTAAACGATTCCAGCCTGGCATGCTACTATATGTTTATTCCAGGCAAGAATTAAGTAGCCAAAAAATACCACAAAATCCTTAATATGTTGGAAGTTTTTAACTACGGGGTAGATTAAAATTGTTGTTCTTGTTTCATTTTTAATACAGTTAAATGTTATCCATTATAGAATCCATGAATAAAACATTCATGATTTAAAACAAATCAATAACAATTGCATTTAATGGTTAAATACTCTGTCCTCGCAAATGCTCTGCGCAGTCCAGTCGTGTTGAAAAAGTAAAATACATTTGATTTTGTCTAGAAAACATTTCTATATCATTCTCCCGTTTGGTCGAACAAGGAGACATACGCTGAACAAGATGGACTCGAAGGATTGACAGAGAAAGAAAGCAAGTTGGCGTCGTATTGGAACACTCCTTTCACAAAAATTTGCTTCGGCATGACACACAATGGCGACAAAAGATGGCTGAAACTCGATTATAACGCAAGTTCGCTGTACAGTGTGTTCGCAGACGGAGAATACAAGCCTACGGCCCTCGGCAGAAATGCTTGGAAATCTCTGATCGCGGACTCATCACTTCAATCCAGTTGCCACAAGGAAGGTTTTAATGTACCGTACAATGAAGGAAGCGATGCTGGAATACGAATCGGAATCTATGCTGATGATAACCTGAATTGCCGTGGCTCCGATTCTTGGATTGGCTGCGGTTTTAGTCATGGAGTTGGCGCTTGCCAGCATTTTGCAAGGAGTCAGTATAGTCCGGATAATGGAGGCAGAGACTTGAAGACGTTTGGATATATTCTGGTTCAGTAAAGCATGCAATATGAAAAATCTAATAGCAACACTTAAAATACATTATAGCACTATACTTTTAGCACCGATTTAAACACGTCATTACGAGTAGTTTGAACGATCACGTAATTCAATACAAAAAATTTGTACAAAATCCATTGCCTGCATGCTGAGAAGGTTATAATATAACTTTAAGAACTTTTGTGTCTTTGTAATTTTACACTAAATATCCATTTCTGTTTACATGGACACTGCCGTCCTGGCCTGCTCTCGAGCTCGGCGAGTCCACGTTTGAAAAACACGAGCTCACGTTGAAAAAAGGCCTAAGGCCTAAAAATATTCTGTTTCTGGTCAGCTCCAGTGTGATTTTAACTATGTGTGTGTAAAGGAGATTGGCAATATAAAATTTTCATATGTGTCCAATATAGCCATCGGTTGTCAGGTGGTGAAGATGGTGTAAGATGGTGTCAGATGCTTTGTTTGTCAGACGCTTGTAGTGTGGTGTCGGATGGTGTAGGATGGTTCAGCTGAACAGTTGTTGTCAGGTGGTGAATATGGTGTAAGATGGTGAAGATGGTTTAATGGGGGGGGGGGAGTGTTAATTTTTAACCTACTTGTGCACATATAGCGTTGCCTCGTTCTTTCCGCCACGCATATATATCAATAAAACCTACCAGACCAACGACAAAAGCGTTATGGCTAACTGTGCGTATATATATAGTGTTGCCTCGTTCTTTCAAAACTACGTATATATCAATAAAGCCTACCAGACCAACGACAAAAGCGTTATGGCTAATTGTGCATATATAGTGTTGCCTCGTTCTTTCAAAACTACGTAGCTATATATCAATAAAACATACAGGACCAACGACAAAAGCGTTATGGCTAATTGTCCATTATTATATAGTGTTGCCTCGTTCTTTAAAAAACACGCTTCGTATGTAGTAAACTGCAGTAGCAAACGCGTCAACGCATTACTATACAATCTTTGACAACGTCAAAAATTGTGTATTTATATGTTTCATATGTATACATGCTTATATTCGCTTTGACATTTTAGGCATTTCCGGGCAGGAAACTATAAATTATAACAGTTATAACATGCACTAGCGGGCTGTAACGCAGCCATGCTATGTCAATGACAAATACATGCATAAGCCAGCAGGGTTCTTGTTTTAATCTTGTGCGCACTTTATATAACTGAATGTAGCAATTCATTGCATTATTACCTTTTAGTGCTTCAAATTCGGCCGTAAACTACAATGACAAATAGAAAACAGCAGGCATCTCAGTCTAAAGTAAAACACTAGGAAGATCATGTGCGTAATCTTTGCAGACTTTTCAAACGAATTTAACTCCGAATTACAAAATGAAAATTTCAATATACGGTACAACTGATATGTTTCAAACTCCTCGAAAATAATATATAATATATAAAAATGTTTGAGCACGGAACTGAACATAATACATGCATGCATAGACTGTAATAGGAGCCTGCGGAGTGCGGTGCGGTGCATACAGCGCTCAATTATGCGACGACTTAATTAAACTATATAGGCCGCCCCTGGTACTAGAGGGATTGGGTGCCCCCAAGGCGGGGGATCATAGATATTTTGAAGATGGAGCTCTGACAACATGAACATTTTTCTAGTCGTTTAGAAGCCAATTTTAATTGATTTTTTAAACTGGAAATATAAATATATGGCAAAATATAAAGAAAACAACTATAAAATAGCACTATGCGGAAATTGTTTTTGACATAAAGAGTGAAGTGTGTGCCACTGTAATTATGCACATACATGTCCTCAATTAAATGTAACATTACAGTACATCTTAAATTTCTCGGTTGCCAATAACCTGGTCTTTTTTTCAGCAAACTCATCGATCATTTTATCAACGGAAAGCTTTCTTGCTTCGTCTGCCTCTATTGAAATCATGGCAAGCGCCATGATCTCGCCAGGCAAATGAAATGGCAAGCGCCATTTTTATTATAAAAAAATAATTATAATAACAACTAAAAAACTGAAAAATTAAACATGTGCGTCTCATTGAATACGTGCGTGACAGCGTGTTAATGTTTATGGAAGTAATATTCACTAAAGCATAAGCAAGAGTATATAATATTTACAAGACCAAGTGTAACTGTGGAATCTGTTGAATTACGCGCTGCTTTAGTACGCGTATAAATACAAATGACAAAGCATTCTTAAGACGTACAGGTAACTTATATAACACAAGTTTTTGCTATTGGATTTCATATTAAGTCTAATTATACTTCTAGGCGCATTTACCACATTATATACACAGTAATTAAATTAAACTAAGGAACCAAAACTTTATAATAATATGGAACTAACAGTGTTCAGTGGCTGAAGTCCATTGAGTGAATTACAAGGCACATGCAAAGTGCAGTCACATTATTTTATGCACTAAATTATGGCTTTTGCAGGGCCTAAAACTTTAATAAACCTTACGCTGAGAGCCTGAGTCAAAATAATTTACAAGTCGAAGCAAGCAAAACGATATCTTTCAAATACGCCTCAAATACTGTATGTCGCACGTCGCTTATATTTTATGTTCTGCGCATAGCAAGGGCGCACGGCGACAATGCAATGCGCTAAATAAAATTTATTTATTTACTTTGCCATGACTTATACATTCACTGACTGGAAAACCACAACAGCTATGCCAATTACAGTGGCTGCACATTACTTCAAAACCATCTCTCTGCATATATCAGAATGCTGCTTCGCTCGCTCGCTTCAACTTCTGGAGTCACGTTATATACCAACTGTGATACAGAAAATCTGAATACATATAATATGTCGAAATATTTAGTTCGACTTACTACATATAGCCTACGGCCCTACTTTCATTTTCAAGGAGTTATTTTTTAACTGCGCTCATAGTTAAAAACCATCAGAGTAAAATAGCGAGCAATTTTCCACCAAGTTTTTACTCGGCCTGTGTAATATACTCGACCATTATGCACATAGGAATTCATAGGAATGACAAAAACTATATTCAAGTTTCTTCAACCTAGAATTAGGGCTATATTTTCTGTACAAATTCGTGTAAAATCATCACAAGATTTTAATAATTAGCTGGTTGACGCGCCGTTTTTCTCGAATGTTGCCAAATCAGATTCTTGTATTACTATATCGACCATATCGGCTTCATATTGTTCAATCGCACGCGACGATCGAATGTAGCCAGAAATTGTCAGCGAGTTTTTCTTGTCAAACTAATTTAACAGTCATTGCTCTCATGTATATTTTTTATTTGCTGCGTAAATCTCTACCGCGTTTGCCAGAGGTTCTGTAATTTGAACTTGTGGAATGTTTTGCTGCTGATGATAATTTGCGACAAGACGAAGTTCCAAACTTTCAACCAATTAACATGCTTAGAATATATCACGTGTTGTAGTAATTCGATCTGTATGACACATTGACAACAAGCGCCAAAGTTCAATCTTTTGAGAGCAAGCTGCAAGCATTCAAAGAGGAAGATTTCTACTCAAATTTTCTATTATAAAGTTCGAAAGACCAAATAAAATACATGGAATTTGAAAGGTATGTCCATTGTGTATTTACTCATTTGTATGCGGATAGTTACTAGACATACTGTAGTTATATTTTTATTAAAATCGAAGGCCTGTATTTTATATTATAGTCGCTTCGCCGCCGATTCAGTTCACTGAAGGTATCTGGAAGTTCAGTTGTAAATTTTCGATTAATTTCTATTAGCAGAAGTCTATAAATCTATTCTACAGTCTCACGTATATGTGTTGTTAAGAAAATCGTATAGCTTATTTGTGTGACATACATTTGTATGTTGTAATTTTCTGTTAAATATTTGCTATAAAGAAGATGCTTGTGATGTTACTCTGAGCTAGTGTATATCCACACCGAGCAAGCTTGAAAAATATGCCTGTCCACGGTGGGAATCGAACATACGACCTTTGGAATACTAGCCCAGTGCTCTGCCAACTGAGCTACGTGGTCAGGTCGGTTCGAGTATGTGATATTTTGGAACCAATGTAATCTAGTAATCATGATATTTTCTGTGTTGATGCAATGTACTCAGGTGAATGTGATGCTTGTGATGTTACTCTGAGTGTATATCCACACCGGGCAAGCTTGAAAATATGCCTGTCCACGGTGGGAATCAAATCCGTGGACAGGCATATTTTTCAAGCTTGCCCGGTGTAGATATACACTCAGAGTAACATCACAAGCATCATATTCACCTCAGGGCTCAGTACATATTTACATCAAGACAGAAAATATCATGATTACTAGATTACATTAGTATCGAAGGAACTAGATTCTATTCCGAAATATCACATACTCGACCTGTCCGCGTGGCTCAGTTGGCAGAGCATTGGGCAAGTATTCCAAAGGTCATAGGTTCGATTCCCACCGTGGACATAGGCATATTTTTCAAGCTGTGCTGAGTGGTTATATTACTACCTTAAAAAATAAGCAGAAACTCGACGTTTCGAGCGAAGGCCCTTTGTCAAGAGTTAGTTAGTTAGATATAGCCACTTTGTATATCCACTATAGCCGCAGATATAGCCACTTTGTATTTTTTAAGGTAGTAATATAACCACTCAGCACCGCACTTCTACATTGGTACTACCTACACTGGTACAGACAGTTTTAGTATATATTTTTCAAGCTTTCTCGGTGTGGATATACACTCAGAGTAACATCACAAGCATCATATTCACTTAGGTACATTCTAAGCTTGCTTTCCCTGGACAAAGGTCTATTTACATGAGCCTCTCTAGATGGGCTCATGGGCAGGCTACGCTCACCAAAACAAATCACCCAGACTGAGTTTCAAGTGTAATAGCAGCACATTTTCCAATAAAGTAAACCGACATCATACTTTTGCAAACAGTTTCTAAATGTAACTGACAAAAACAATCACAGAAATCTTTTAATATTGAAATTGATTGGGAAATGTCATTTAGAAGATTGCATGTACCTAAACAAAGCATTACTACTGTGCCAAATCAGTGGGTCATTGTATATATAGTTTATATGGGAAATCCTAGCTTGGCATTAGCAAGATTTTAGGTCAGTTGAGGCGGAATCTTCCTAAAACAGGCCAGCTCAATTCTAGTTATATAAACAGTCAAGTTGAAAATATAGAAAATAATGACAAAGTCAGGATCTCACCAAAACTGGGCCAGCCCAGGTACACAGGTTGTTGGCTCACCCCATATAAATAGCCCCAGCCTAAATCTACCTGGCTGGATTATATAGGTATTTTTCATTTAGGAATTTTGGAAAAAAAGTTATGTACCTCTATTTTAAGCACCCTTTACCAGAATAGTTGTATTGGATGATGTTACTTCAATTGCATGCTTACATTAAACAAGTAAAAGCATTTGAATTTTGTATTTTTTGCTTTGTATACCCTGGTAGACAACCAAATATAGGAAATTCATTTTCAATCAATAATTTCCTGCCGTTATATATCAATCTTTTAAAAAAATTTTTATCTTCAATTTAATTTAGGGATTGTATTTAATATGGATTCGTTATATATCCTGATGCTGAATGAAAAGTAATTAATAAAAGCTAATTCTGGACAGGAGAAGGCAAGTTGTCTGAGCAAGTTGTCCAAACAAATATAATATGTATATTAGTCATTGTTAATGGCATAATGGATCATTCCAGAAAACATCCATATTACTTCCCCCACAGAGGAAATTGGAATTTAACCCCCTTACCCCCTTCAGATCAGATCTACTAATACACTTACTATTATCAGAAACAATTTTTTAACACAACCCCCCCCCCAACCCACCCCTCCGGACGGTGGGAAGTTCCTCTTGGGGGAGTGTGGATCTTTTCTGGAATGACCAATTCTTAGTACTCCATGGTCTCTTTGAAAAATGTTATTCTTTTGCACGAGAACATGTTTATGGATTACCAAACCATGCAAGGAATGGAGTTGCCGACTTGTGGTATACAGCTTGTTTTGACTAAAATTTAACTGATGGACTTGCATGACATGCTTGATTGAACAGTCACACTACATGCATATTTTACTTGTAAATATTCTACATTGAACAGAATGTTAACCCTTTATGTGACAATTTTACTCATGAAGGAGAGAGTGCTGTCATTCAATGGGTTAAACTTTTGAACAATAAGTATGTAATAGGTACATACTGTGCCGGGGATAGAACCTTCTGTCCTGTGATTCTGAACAGCTCTTTAATAGCTGGGAGACACTCAAGCCCGGAGAGTCCAAGCCCCAAGAGTCCATCAAGCTAACCAAGAGTTCATGTATATATGAATTATAAATGTTCACAGTAAATTTTTAAGCAGAACAGCATGAAGCTTTTTATTTAGGTTTAGAGAATACATTTGCGCAGTGTGCATGTATGCATGTGTAAATATTTATCTCCTTTCTTTGATTTTTGTAGAGTTGGAAAACCGCTGTATTCTTGCAGCCTTTGCCATATATGTTGGGGGAAAAGGCAGCAAGCAAACAAATTCCAGGGGAGATATTTTCAAAGTTGTGAAATGTAAGTCAATTTTGTATATTTTTGGCCATTTTTAGCTGATTAGTGATGTCAGATCGAACTTATAAACCCTTTAAGCTGCAGAGCTTCTCCATTGACGAGCAAAATCGTCTGGCATTAGACAAGTAAAAAAAATGTAGGGCATGCTGGGGTGCATTGCGGCTCAATGGGTTAACTATAGACATTGTCATATTTTTTGGTTAAAAACCATTAAGCTGCGGAGCTTCCCTATTGACGAGTAAAATCGTCTGGCATTAGACAAGTTAAAAGAATAAGTAGGGCGCGCTGGGTGTTGTGCAGTACAGTTGCAACATGCATGCATATACATAGGCTACCTGGAGATATTTGGTATAGTGGTGTTAAGTTTCCTTGTAATGTTGCATGCATATATAATATATTCTCATTTTTTGTTTGCAGAGTGATTTTGAAATTCAGCATGCTGAGAGAATAAAGGCGTATTCAACACCGCAGCTATTGGCAACCGGATCTCTACAAGAGATAAGTTCACTATGGTATAGTTGCCATATTCAGAGGAAGTACTATAATCAGCACTATATATATGCTCATTAGCAGCGTATTTTGTTTTTAATGCTGAATACCGCAATGGCCTTGGCAATGTTCCTCGAACATATTCTACTGGGCAGGATTGGTCAAACTCTGCCAATCGATGTTGAGAACTTTCTACCACTATTGTGAAGAACACCAACTGTCACCAAGAGTGTAGTGGACTATAGAACACAAGCTAAAACTAAGATTATATGGCGATCGATTGATGTAACATAATGAGAGTTTGAGACTGCACAAACAGGGTTGCATGGTGATCGCGATCTAATTAATGCTAAGCTAAGTGCTTAGCATTGCTTTCATTATAATATATGATACTTGACTATCGCCCGTATTCTAAAAGCTCACTAGCACTCAATGAGTGGAGGTTCAATCTTGAGCTTCTCTTGAGTGTCAGTGCTGTTTTTAAATTAGCTGAAGGGTTAGTGTCGTACCTTACTATGCGACCACTCATCCTTCAGTTATTCAAAAACAGCATTGACACTCAAGAGAAGCTCAGACTGAACCTCCACTCATTGAGTGTGAGCGTGAGTGAGCTTTTAGAATACGGGCGTATACCATGCAACTCTCTAGCCTATGTGTCAGTAACAGTGTAGTCAACTGGAACACAGACTATAGTAACACTATACGTACTACTCTGTACTTACTGTAGTTTTAGATGTTACAAAATATATTTTTATATAAAGTTCATAATATTGTTTGATTATATATAGCGCACTTGGATGATTAATTGCCTGAAGAATTATTGCCCTATTTAGTTTTAGCTTATCTTATTTAGTTGACGCAACATCATTTAACCAACGAAAGTGCGCGTTGTTTTGTACTCCCACCTTGACCGTTATTTACTGATTGTTATAACTAAAAAATATGGCCAAATCAACAAAAATATTATTGGTGAATATCCGTACCATTTGTATTATAGTTAAAACAACCTATATTTATTTGGTTAAAATATGCTAAATTTGACATTTAAATTTTAGTCATTTTAACTTTTGAATATAGGTTGGAATTACTTTTTTAATTGGTCAAAATAACCATAAATCTTTAGTTCA
Source organism: Paramuricea clavata (assembly GCA_902702795.2). Classification (NCBI taxonomy): domain Eukaryota; kingdom Metazoa; phylum Cnidaria; class Anthozoa; order Malacalcyonacea; family Plexauridae; genus Paramuricea; species Paramuricea clavata. Next base: position 28,407 of record CACRXK020002194.1, read on the forward strand.
ATCAACCAATAATTAATAGGTTAAAATTACGTATTACAGATTTATAGGTTAAAGTAACCATTTGCAATGGTTTGCTTTAACCTATTTAATTTTAGTTGTTTTAACCTATTAAAACAACCTATTTCTTATGGGTTATAAACCAACCCATTTTTAATGGTTTGTTTTAACCTATTTATTTTCGGTTCTTTTAACCTATTGAAATAACCTATATTTATCGGGTTGTCCTAGACCAAACCAAATAACCTATTTTTTTTGGTTATTTTAACCTATCAGTTTTTACAGTGCATGACAACTGTATACTTTAAATACTTCACGTTAGAAAATACAATGGATTTGTCAGCAAGGCGAGGGTTTCTGCATGCATGTATTTTCTAGTATGACAATAAATCCGTAAGCTGTCAAACCGAATTGCCGGAACCAACACGTAGACCTATTGGCCAAACATTTGATAAACTGTACTTGGAATAGAACCAATTAAGGCCATTGGACCATTCGATTTGCGTTGTTGCGTCGCTCTTCGCGCCCAACTAATGTGAATAGCAAACATTTCTTGATTTGATGATTTCTTGCAAATATATAATGTAATTTTTGTAAGACTTTGTGAATTTCAAAAGCTTTTTAAGGAAATATAGTAATAAAAGAATTGCTAAAAGAGGAAGTAATGGCGCCGACGTTAACGAAGTTTGTTTTAAATATTTGTTTTGAAGGTTTAAATGTTTATATTTATCATTGGTTTAAAAGTTTGTAGCTATAAAGGTTTATAGGCCTATTGTTGAAGGTTCATTTGTTGAAGGTTTATATTTGTTAAATGCTAGCTTATATTGGAGTATATTTATTTGTTGAAGGTTTAAAGGTTGATATTTGTTTGAAGGTTTTTTTGAAGGATTTGGTTTATTTTATTGAAGGTTTGTTTTGGTTTGTTTTAAATGTTGATGTAGGCCTATTGTTCGCTTTATAATTGCTGGTTGTTGCATATTTTTTATTTAAAAAGACGGCATATAATTGAAGTCTTTCTTTGTTGATTATCCTTTCTTCTTAGGCTCTATTAAAATTTTTAAATAAAAAAAGCAAACTTGTTTAAATGCGAGAATATGAAATCATTTTATTTCAAACTCAACGTTTTTCGATAAACGCCGTATAGTTTTATAAAGAACATTTTAAAACGTCTTGCGAAGCGTTTGAGGTCGAATTTTACCTTAAATTGAAGCTTAAATTACGTATAATAACATATCTAACATATATATGTTTGGTGAATTGACAATTTTGTAATTAAAAGTGATATTTTTAGGGGATTTTTTAATTTTAAAACTATAATTCTTAAAAATTATCGTGTCAGCATGACAACTACTTTAATTACTTCATGTTAGGAAAATACAATGGTTTTGTCAGCAAAACGAGGGGTTTTTGCATACACGTATTTTCTAGTTAGTAAACTAATATTACCTGTTGATGAACATTCAACTCCAGCGTCTTCACTGTGCACACAATTATGATTGCCCCAGCCTCTATGAGAACAATTGGACAAGCTTCGTTCAGTCCCGATGCAAGCGACATCATCTAACCATATTTGTCCTGTACCATCTGGAACATTACTTCCTCCAAGTGCTCGAACGCCATCTGTATATCCAAGAAGACGACATACAACCCTAGCATCATTTATATCCCAACTGTCATCGCAAATTGTTCCCCATTGTCCGTTGTGGAATACTTCCACACGACCAATGCCATTTCCTATTAATGGCCCTTGTAACCTTAGAGACTTATCTGTGAAAAGATAATACAAATAAATTAAGGAGAGCTGCCAAAGGAGAGATTAGGTAGGATTTTAATACCCCTTAGCTTTTAATTGTATTGCGCAGAATCATGCACGGTTTCCTAAGTGTCAGTACAAACAATGTTCATCTGGACGCAAAAGCAGTGGCGTAGCTGGCTAAAAAAATCGTCCCGCCGAAGGTGCGACCTTCCTAGGGGGGTTCGGGGGCATACCCCCCCCCCCCGAGAAAATTTGAAATCTAGAACCTCGGAAATGGCATTTTTTGCGATTCGAGGGTGGAAGGATGTCTCTAAACAAAGTTTCGATACACCTCTAACAGGAATATTTTCCCTTCGTAAAATTATCTCGGCGATCTGGCCGAGAGAAGATCTGTGTGAGCTCAGAGAAGTGCTGTGCTAAGCAAAAATATTGCCCTCTGCACTGAGTCTGCAGCACAACGAATAATTAATCACTGCACTTCGTATAATGTCTCAAGCACTGCGTATGATGTTGAAACCACAGCAAGTAGTTACAGAACTGCGTAAATGATAAAACCACTGCGTAGAATGCTGAAGGTACCGCGTATAACGTTATACCGACCGCGTATAATGATTATATTATTAAATGTTTCAAGCACCGCGTATAGTAATGTTAATGTATAATGTTGCGTGTAGCCCATATATAATGTCAAAATCATCGCGTATAATGCTCGATTGCATGAACTCGAAGCACCGCGTATAATGTAAAGAGCACCTCGTATAACGATAAAAGCACCACATATATAATGCTAAAAGCACCGAATGAAATGAAATTCCGCTATGGCTTTCCATAAGATTCGTCACGATCGTTGAAGCCATTGTATACAAATCACAAAAGCAATATCAAATATGATATGAATAGTAATTTGATGACCTACCACAGTCATAGTCGTGAATACTCGCGCAGAAGCTTCGTCAGAAAGGTTTGAATATTAACAACCTTCGCCTTCATAAAATAGCGGGACTTCGGCATTAAAAACAACCGTTCTCGGCATGCGCTGTGCCAATTATCAAACCAGAAACCAGAATTTCTTGTATAAGATAGTATTGAATATTCCGCCACATGAAAATCAGCGGAACACGAGACATGCGATTCACGAATTGCGTGAGTAAGCAATAAATTGCGTGGAAATTAGCTAATTCTGCAGGGTATCAGTTACTATAGACAACAAAGAGGTCAAAGAGCAGACAGCAATATTGCGTAAACTTTAAATAAATGACAAATGAAAGCACTGAAAAATGATCATTATTAATATTTAAATTTTCAAAATAGGCAAAGCTGTGATTTTGGTTTCACTATAAAACATTTACTCATTTTTTTGGAAATTGTTAGTCCCGCCCGGCGGGACAGCGGGACCGCTTGCTACGCCACTGGCAAAAGTTGATTAAATATTCGTTGTATCAAAAGCTAGCCGGAAGGATTGCGAACAAGAAATTAAAACAGGACTATAACAGGTAGCTTTTTGGCAAATCAACAAATCAACCGACGTTTTGAAATAAAATGTACACATATTTCTTTCATGTCTTTTATTCAGAAATAGAGGAAAACTAATATGGTAAGCTCAACAATGATAGAAATTCAATAAAATACAGTAATAATCCATCATATTATCGTGGAAAATCCTATAAGATTCCGAAGGCCACACTGCAATACTCAGTTGAAATTATTACAAACTTGTGAGTTAATTAAGAGCTGATTGAAAATATGACGTAATATTGGAGATAGAAGAAGAAGAACCAATTGAAAACTGTCTGAAAATTTCAAACTGGGAACAGTAAACACACTTATTTTGTTGAAATTATTAAGAAACAAATCAAAACATAATACAAATTTTCCTAATTTTCCGAGAAATTTGGTGGGATAATGGGAAAAAAGTATACGTTTCGTATCGACAATTTGATCGAGGAGTTAACAAACTTGTCTGCGCTCAGTAATCTGTGGAGAGAAAGTTTAAATTGCGATTACCGAAACAAAAGAACAAAATGTACAAATAAATTACCAGAAAATAGAAATGCAAAATGCATTTTATGTGATTATCAGCTTTCGTAGTGTTAAAAAAATTTAAAATATTACAAAAATAAGTACGTTATATGTGTACATGTAACTGCACATAGAGCGCCATACTGAATGTGACCATTGTTTCACTGTAGTGGCTCTGTTTTGGTTACTGTTGTTGTCGTTGTTATTTAAGAAATAGAAAACGAGTCGCATGCGTTTATCCCCGAGCCGACGGCGCCAAGCGCCGTGCAACCATAAACGTTTCGCAAAAAGTTTTAAAATGTTCTTAAAACTAAATTGCGTTTTATCGGTAAACATTGAGTTCGAAATAAACGATTTCAAATATTTGCATGAAAATAACTGTGCTTTCTTCTTTATTTAAAAATTTAAATATTATAAAAAAGAGTGATTAATAAAAATACACTGAAATTATCACTTATAACGATCGTAAACTTTCCACTTATATACGCAACGACCGCATCTGCAGATTTTAAAGCAATTAAAAAGAGATAATACACCAATATTAAAAAAAAATTTTCCTTTATTAACGTCGGTAACTTTGCTCCCTTCTTTTTCTCTGGCCAGATTTTAAAATTTACAAAATCTTGCAAAAATACAATATATTTGCAAGAAATGTTTATCATTTCCCAGTCGTTTCCATGCAAATTTCAAATTTAACCAATCAGTGTTCGCTATTCACAACAGTTCGCTGTATGAACCCATGAACAGTGAACCGTAGCCATGCGCCCGCGATATTTGATAAACTTTAGACTTCCCTAGTATTTCCTTTCCCCAGATGTATATATCCGGGCAGGATTAGTAGCTTCGCCCTGGGTTTATGCCCGGAACGCTGTTTCGCACCGTTGACTCGGACAATAATTTACCTCAGCGTTATAGTTAATAGTGGACAGGTCCCTGGCGAGATAGATATAACAACTGGTCATGCCATGCAAACTTGAATTATTTGTATTATCCCATTGCCAGCTTGTACAATTGCATTGTTTTTAACTTATTTAGACGCTGGTTTATTAGCATAGCAAGACCAGTTACTATGGATAGCTTCGCCAATGGGGCAGATATTCACCATTCACGCTTTGCGTCTTGGCGAATATCCTTGCATCATTCATTTCCATTTCTGGAAATAATGGTTAAATACTGTGTATATTCGCTCCATGATCATGACAGGGTCAGGTGATGAGTGCCCGATAAATCATACTTAGTATCACACTTCTACCTTAAGGCTTTTGATACTGAAAATAATCCCATTATTATACCTATTAATGGACATACAACTCCCGCGTCTTCACTGTGCCTACAATTATGATTTCCCCATCCACTATGAGAACAATTGCTCAAATTTTCTTCACTTCCAGTGCAAGCGACATCATCTAGCCATATCTGTCCAGTTCCATCAGGAACATCGCTTCCTCCCAGAGCTTTAATGCCATCGTATACGTAATATCCAAGTTGTAAACAAACAACCCTAGCATCATCTATATCCCAATTATCGTCGCAGATTGTACCCCATTGTCCTTGGTAAAATACTTCAACACGACCAGTGCCATTTGCTCTTAATGGCCCTTGTAATCTGAGGGATATAGCTGTAAAAAAACACAAATTAGAGCGAAGAATTAACGCCTGCCTAATAAGGTAATTACTTTTGGGAGTCCTGTCCGTTTTCTATTGTGCTGTATAATACTTCGTTGGGGAAATGTAAGCATACGCGCTGTTTATCTCTAAAAAAACTGGACTGAATATCTTTTGTGACCAAATGAAGACCAAATTATACGGTTTATAATCCAGCGGATATATTTTTGCGGATTCACTGTAAAAACTGATAGGTTAAAACAACCTATTTCTAAAGGTTATAAACAATAATTAAAGGTTGTTTTAACCAATTGGATGGGTTAGAACCGATTTAAATTAGTTAAAATAACTTATTATTATCAGGTCAAGTTTTGCAACCAATAAAAATAGGTTAATTTAACCAATGTTTTTGGTTCAGGCAAATTTACCGATTGGTTATTATTCCCAAATAGGTCATTATAACCATTATGATTAGGTCAAAACACTGAAAGCTAAACTAACCTATATAAAATATGTCGAAATATTTAGTTCGACTTACGACATATACTTTCATTTTCAAGGAGTTATTTTTTAACTCCACTGAGAGTTAAAAACCATTAAAAACTTGTGTAATATACTCGACCATTACACATAGGAATTCATAGGAATGACAAAAACTATATTCAAGTTTCTTCAACCTAGAATTAGGGCGATATTTTCTACACAAATTCGTAGTGAAGGACCGCAGCTCGTGTAAAATCATCACAAGATTTTGGTAATTAGCTGGTTGACGCGCCGTTTTTCCCGAATGTTGCCAAGTCAGATTCTTGTATTCAGTGTTGTAACGAGTCACCTACAGGTCGAGTCACGAGTCGAGTCACTCAAAGGTTGAGTCACGAGTCGAGTCGAGTCATTTCAGTTTCTGATCGAGTCGAGTCGAGTCAGTTGCTTCACTCGAGTCGAGTCGAGTCAGCAGTTTCACTCGAGTCAAGTCGAGTCATTGGTTTAAGTCGAGTCGAGTCAATAGCTAGACTTAACTTGAGTCAGGGAATTTGATCAAGTCCCCCCACATCATTGTCCCCAGGGCCTCTCGGCCGCGCGCGTCCTCCTTAGGCCCCGGAACATACGGAACCCGAAGTGCAATTAAACTTGCAGTAGTTTCTAAAGCGCATGGTCTTGAATTGGGATTTTTTAGCACCCGTAACAATTTTCAAAGTGAAGTATTACGAAGAAACGAAGTATTTGCGTTGACATATGTTGATAGAATAATATTTCCTAGCGAAAACTGCTCAACTTCTGCGAAATAGCAGTTCTCCGAAAAGCCAATCAGATCTCTTCCTTTAGTCGTCTAAACCAGAGCCTAATTTTCAACGAGTGACCGAGTGAAAATGGCTCTGGGGACGAGAATGGTCCACCCCCCGGCCCACGCTTTTTGTAATGGTTCGCTACCTTAGCTTGCAGTTTGAAATTAGTAATCAAATCTACGTTTTAAGCTAATCACTTTAGTCATGTAATAACAGTATCTGGGCAGCCATATAGGCTGTACTAATATCACAGTTCTAGTCAATATTAAGTACAACCACATGAGATGTCTCCTCATCAGTGGCGGCGCCAGGCTTCCTTCAAAACGTGGCGATATTCCTAGGAATATCGCCCCCGGGGGCGAATATCCTAGGAATATCGCCTCCCAGGGGGGTGGGGCGAATACCCTAGGAATATCGCCCCTCTTTAGGACATTCGCCCCCCATATATGCGATGTGGTTTATTCAAATAATTTCGTGATACTTTCATCTTATTATTGTCTTACACGTTTGAGAATTTAACTCTTCAAAACTAAAGCTTTTTTATCCTTTTTTGAAACGTATTATTGGAGTATTGGCAAGTTTTACCATTCAGAGATTTACAAACTAATATTGAAACTGTAAAAAACAGTTTCATGTATACGCGCATTCACTAATGAGTAATGACAACTTATAAGCCATACATTTTCCGATAACGACAGAACGCTTGTGTAGCCTTTAGTCGCTCTTAGTGACTAATATTTTTTTTGAGGGGGGGCAAAATGGGGGAGCAAAAAATAATTTTGGGGGGGCATTTGCCCCTTGCCCCCCCCCCCCCTGGCGCCGCCACTGCTCCTCATGCCTGCTGATCGAGTGTATACGTATGATACAACTAGCATAACATGCAACTGGGGTCAGAATTAACAAAGCCTGAATATACTTTAATTAACCACGCTTTGTAAGTTAATTTGAAATTATATAGCACCTCATAAATACCAAAAATGAAGATAGCCTGACCGGTCAGCATAATTACAAAAAATTTTGAGACTCCATTTTAAAAACTGTGGCGCTAGCGTTGTTTCTAAAAACAGAAATGTAATATAGGCATGCCCGTCAGAAATATACTGTATTCTATGCAAATCCCATATATTTTCTGATAAAATTTCGAAGTTCTCATTGTTCACAGAGCTCATTGTTTTTCCCAAGCAACACTATCACAATAATTTTGATGAATTTATTCTGTACAAGTTGTTGCTGAGTTGACTCGAGTCATTTACGGCAAAATCAGCAAGTCGAGTCCGAGTCGAGTCATTTGGGGCTGTTGACTCGAGTCGAGTCGAATCATTTTTCGTTTTGGACTCGAGTCGAGTCGAGTCGCTGAAAATATCAACTCGAGTCGACTCGAGTCCGAGTCAATGACTCGACTCGTTACAACACTGCTTGTATTACTAGTATATTGGACCATATCGACTTCTTATTGTTCAATCGTACGCGACGATCGAATGTAGCCAGAAATTGGCAGCGAGTTTGTCTTGTCAAATTAATTTAAAAGTCATTGCTCTCATCTATATATTTTATTTGCTGCGTAAATCTCTACCGCGTTTGCCAGAGGTTCTGTAACTTGAACTTGTGGAATGTTATGCTGCTGAATATAATTTGCGATGAGTGGAAGTTCCAAACTTTCAACCAATTAACATGCTTAGAATATATTACGTGTTGTAGTAATTCGATCTGTATGACACATTGACAACAAGCGCCAAAGTTCGATCTTTTGGGAGCAAGCATTCAAAGAGGAAGATTTCTATTCAAATTTTCTATTATAAAATTCGAAAGACCTAATAAAATACATGGAATTTGAAAGGTATGTCTATTGTGTATTTACTCATTTGTATGCGGATGGTTACTAGACATACTGTAGTTATATTTTTATTAAAATCTAATTAATATTTTATATTAGTCGCTTCGCCGCCGATTCAGTTCACTGAAGGCATCTAGACGACTAGACGTTCAGTTGTAAATTTTCGATAAATTTCTATTAGCAGAAGTCTATAAATCTAATCTACAGCCTCCACATATATGTGTTAAGAAAATCGTATAGCTTATTTGTGTCACATACATTTGTATGCTGTAATTTTCTGTTAAATATTTGCTATAAAGAAGATGCTTGTGCTCGTCTGAGCTAGTATATCCACACCGGGCAAGCTTGAAAAATATGCCTGTCCACGGTGGGAATCGAACCTACGACCTTTGGAATACTAGCCCAATGCTCTGCCAACTGAGCTACGTGGTCACGACCTGACACGAACACGAAATATCACATACACGAACCAACCGTTCGAGTATGTGATATTTCGAAACCAATGTAATCTAGTAATCATGATATTTTCTGTGTTGATGCAATGTACTCAGGTGGTAATCAAACCCGTGGACGGGCTTATTTTTCAAGCTTGCCCGGTGTGGATATACACTCAGAGTAACATCACAAGCATCATATTCACCTCAGGGCTCAGTACAGTACATCAAGACAGGTCAAAGGTTTCAGGATGGCCATGCTTAATATAGTCAGTTTACCTAAGCATATAGACGAGGTTCGTATTTTACTCGCAACTTCGAAATTTTATATTCTAGCAATTAATGAAACGAGATTAGATCAATCCATTTCTGACGATCTCGTAAGTATTCCAAATTATGATATAATTCGTTTTGATCGCAATAGATACGGAGGTGGGGTTTGTATTTTCGTAAATAACTCTATTAGCTATCGCAACCTGAATCATATGACGCCTGAAAATCTTGAGGCTATTTGTATTGAAGTTTATAAACCATATACTCGGCCTTTCATAATCGCTACTCTCTACAGACCACCAAATTGTTCCGTAGATGTTTTTTCCAAAATTGAAAATCTATTCGATAATCTTGATTCTGAGCAAAAGGAAATGTACCTAGTTGGTGACTTAAATTGTAACATGTTGGACTCCTCCAGTCATGTTACTAAGCGACTAACGTCACTCATGGAAATGTATCAACTTTCTCAAATAATTACCCAAACCCACGCGTCTCACGCAAACAACCGCATCCTTATTAGACGTTTGTATCACCTCAAATTCGGAGAATGTTGTTTCTGCGGACGTTGTTCCACTGGGCATAAGTGACCACAATCTTATTTATGTAGTAAGGAGAGCCGGACCTAAAGCGGGGCCCCATTCCCATAAGAGTATTGAAATTCGCAATTTTAAGCATTTTAATTGCAATAGTTTTCACGATGACCTTTATAATCAACCATGGGACCACATCGATCAGGAATCAAATATTGATCGTAAGTTGTCTCTTTGGAAATCTCTTTTTCTGGAGGTTTTTGACAAACACGCTACGCTGAAACTCAAACGAATTCGAACTAAACATAAGATTCCATGGTTAAACCAAAATACCAAAAACTTGATACGAGAGAGAGATCGACTTAAACGTATAGCAAAATAATGATCACAAAACGTGAAACTGACTGGAATGCTTTCTCGACACTCCGAAATAGGGTGACTAACACTATACGTCAAGATAAGGAAATTATCATCGAAATATAATTAACAAGAAAAACGATCCTAAACATGCCTGAAAAGCAATTAATAATATTTTAAGTCGTTAAGTCAGCCAAATCAATTATCAATAATCTCAAAGTACATGATCGAGACGTAGTCATGCCCGAAGAAGTCTCGGATTGTTTCAATAAATACTTTGCTTACATAGGGACCAAAGTTGCAAATTCGGTCGAAAATAGTAATTGTACTGTTGCGGAATATTTTAACAACCGTCCGCTTCCAAAAATACTAACTTTAGTTTTCAAAGTGTGGAACCACAATTAGTTTATCATCTATTGCAAGAAATTTCACCTTCTAAAGCTACTGGGATTGACAAAATTCCAGGAAAAATACTGAAATTAGCCGCCCCTGTAATTGCTCAGTCTTAAACTAATATGTTTAATTATTCAATAACTACTGAAACATTCCGATCCGAATGGAAGATAGCAAAAGTTATTCCTCTTCATAAATAAAGGCCTAGAAATCTGCTCGATAAGTACCACCCAATTTCTATTTTACCAACAATCAGCAAAATATTCAAGAAAATCCTTTATTGACAGATATTCACTTATTTAAATACCAATAATATCATTTTGGAATATCAGTTTGGATTTAGAGCAAATCATTCTACACTGTAAATTAAAAAGGGCCAAATCGACCCCAAATTCCGTTTCAGCCGTTTTGGGGCCAAAGTTGTTTTGGCCCTATGTGAAAGCCATTTTGGCATTGGAGAGCTGAATCGGCACCGACGGAGCCATTTTAGGTATGGAGGAAAGCCAAATTGGCCCTACCCTTTGCCGTAACGGACCCATCATTTTCCAATTTAGCCCCATCAATTGCCAATATGGCTCCACAGACCAAAACGACTCTCACGTCCGGGTTCGTTTTGGCCCCACATAAAGGGGCCGCTTTTGATCAACACATTGGCCCCTATGAGCTTCGTTTCGGCTCTCCATCGCGGAACGACTCTCGCATAGGTCAAATCGACCCTGTAATGAAATCGACCCTTTTGTCGAAACGACCCTTCTGTCAAATCGACTCTTAATTGTGTCAAATCAACCCTTCTGTCAAATCGACCCTTCTGTCAAATCGACTCGTAAATGTGTCAATTCGACTCTTCGGTCAAATCGACTCTTAATTGTGTCAAATCGACTATTAATATTGTGTCAAATCGACCCTTCCGTCAAATCGACAGTCTTAATTCTGTCAAATCGACCCTTCTGTCAAATCGACTCTTAATTGTGTCGATCGTCCGTCGTATGATCGTATCAAATTAACTTCCGCATAAAACTTAAAGAATGCACATGCTCGCAAAGAAAAAGAAGAGGACTTTTTTGGATTAATTTATACAAGGTGAGATTTGATGTTTCATTTTGTAGGGTATTGAAATTTGTTTTCCTGATTTTTAGTAATATTATCGTAAATATAAATACGGTATTTGTAAAAATTAATCACGAGAATTGAACGTGTAATCATAGACTAAGCCCTAGGTGTAATATTAATATTAATGATCGCGGGAACTGGGAACGAGAATGTACGCGCCCGTAAGCAATCGGGTTTGCGATCATTCTCAAGCATGCGTACTAACTTTTGGTGCCATTATCGAACGTTGGCCGTTGGGACCATAGATATAGGAGATCTAGATTGCTAACGCATACCTAGCGCAGGCGGGGCCTACATGATAAATCCAAGTTGGCGGTACAACAGGGCAAAAAGACTATAGATTCTATTACGAAAATCAGGATTTTTGCATTTGTTGCTGTCGCATTGTTTCGAAACTTATTCGGTCAAATTTTATGGTAAAGAGAAACGTACCGCGAAGATTTTGAGCATATATATGATTGAATTGGATGAAAACTCGCAAAATTATCCAACGATAAAAGTTGGTGTGAAATGGTCATTTGGTCAGTTGGAGCGTTTTATTGCCAGAAATACTGTGCTATGTTAACATCTAGCCTTGTGAATGGTGTTTTATACTTGCATCTCTCATCATCATCTGCTCTGTCCTCATAATTATGAAAAATGAACTGTTATGTACCCTCCTCCCTCCCCCTCCTAGCTTGTTAGAGAAGTAAACTGACGCGAGCACTGGATGAGGATCTATCATCTATGGTCCGTTATAATTTGCTGTTTATGCAAATAGTGAGAAAAAATTAAAGCAAAACTGTACAAGTTACATATGTAGTACTATATCAGTACTATACACGAACTTTTATTGATGGATAATTTTGCGAGTTTGCATCCAATTCAATCATATATATGCTCAAAATCTTCGCGGTAAGTTTCTCTTTAACATAAAATTTGACCGAATAAGTTTCGAAACAATGCGACGGCAAAAATGCAAAAATCCTGATTTTCGTTATAGAATCTGTAGTCTTTTTGCCCTGTTGTACCGCCATCTTGGATTTATCATGTAGGCCTCGCCTGCGCTAGGTATGCGTTAGCAAACTAGATCTCCTATATCTATGGTTGGGACTTGGGATTTGCTTCGACGAGGGATACGGATAAAATACAAGCGTAAAACCTCGTTCGTTGCAGTATATTTTGAACAAATAAACAATGTATTAGGAAAATACGTTCAAGAAACGTCTCGTGCTGTACTAGCCTAATTCTGGCAAATGTTATTTACTTTCTTCACCTTCGTGTCGACGACTGTTGTTTGCTGATGGCCAAATCACGACGGCGGACATCAATTATTCAAAATATGTTCTTATAGCTTCACGTTTACGATACGAAACACGTTTTAATGTAAGATTATTAATTTTTTATATATGTAGGTTCTAGTTGAAAGTGACAGCGACGATGAAAAAAGTGCACACAACATTGAAATATCCAGTTAGTTCACTACTAGCTCGAATCCTGCGACATATCACTTGCTAGTAGCCCAGTCTAGTTTAACTTCGCCCAATCAAGAATCATCTCCTGAATCAGGCATACTGGCAACACTGGTTCATTGGATTATGTAAGTTTTTAAACCGGTATTTTAGATTATAGCTTCTGTCAAATCAGGATGAAAGTCATGCATGAATTGCTTATAAATAGGCCTACTCTGCGACTTTATCTCGCCTTAACTCGCCCTAACTCGCCTTATCTCGCCCAATCTCGCAATAGAAATTGATCGAATTTTGCTTAACTCGCCCAATCTCGCAATGAGAAGTTGACAGAATTTTGCTTAACTCGCCTAAACTCGCCCTATTTTGCAATAAAAACCGGTACAGTTTCACGTCAGTAAAACACAAATACTGTCAATCAAAATTCTTTAGACTCACAATACTCACTTATATATTCTATGGGTTTGGCATTGCAACTGACATCAACATACAAGTATGTAAGCCTGATTATCTGAAATGTTATCATATTTTTAATTTACTACATTCTCTGTAATGCCATAAAGCTGTATTGATCAAATAATTCCACCAACTACTCTACTTTAATACAGTAAGCAGGCCTTAGCAGGCATACTGTATACAGTAATACCCAGTATTTAATAAATCACAGTGAAAATAATTGAACATAATAACAGAACCCAAACTGCCAAGTATGATGAATATGTCGATGCATATCCCGCCATATTGCGTTTGCGGAATCGAATGATTCTGACTTATAGACTGCGTAGATCAATTAGAATAATTAGCAACTGATACTGTGAAGATTTAAACAATGCAGTTCTATACACACTATGCATAATGCCTCAAATTATACAATTTGGCATCTGGCTACCAGCCTTGTTTTGATGCAACTTGTTTCCAGGTCCCGAGTTATTGTGCATATCATGTATGTATTGTAGAATATAGAATAAAACACTTTTCTAGGCCTGCTACTTCAAGTACTGCATACTTGCTTACATAATTCACAAACAATGCAAAATACATAGTGTGTATACAATATCCAGATTTTTCCTTAACTCGCCTTATTTCGCCTTAACTCGCAAGGGTCAGTAGCCAGATTTTTCCTTAACTCGCCCTATCTCGCCTTAACTCGCATAGCCTCGCCTTATCTCGCGGCGAGTTAAGGTCCCAGAGCAGGCCTTATAAATACACAAAGGACATTCAAGTTCCAGATGAACAAAATATTATTAAAGCTTTGATGCGTGTTCTGCAACTATGTTTCAACTTTAAAATACTCTCATCCTCGTTTGACCCATAATTATTCGTTGATTTTACTCGATACTAAATAGTGAAACATCGAATCCAGATAAAATCTTATGCAGAACCCACTGTAATTGCGAGCTGTAATCACATAATTATATAAAAGTCGTTTCAGTAGCAGCAAAAGCCAAACTAAACACCAACTAGGATTAATAGGTTTAGCTTTTTGGCCGAGAATAATACACGATTGACAAATTGTGGCTGATTGATTTAATAGTATACTGTATATTGATGTTGTTGTGTACAGGACATCTGACTTACATGTCAAATTAATAGTCGAATCTATGATTATATTGAGCATGGCAGATTTGACATTTGAAACATTGTTGATGTTAATAACCCAATGAGTCGCATTGCGCCCTGATGCGCACTAAGTATTTATTATTTTACTCTGGTTATCTAACGCTAGGCAATTTTACTCATCAAGGGGAGAGCACTGGCGGTTAATGTGTTAACGAGCCCATGTTTACAGTTAACCCAATGAGTCGCATTGTGCTCTAATGCGGCCTAATTTATTATTTTACTCTGCCTATCGCAGGACAATTTTACTCATTAAGAGCAGAGCGCTAGCGCTTAATGTGTTAACTGGCCTATCTGCCCATGTGTCTAGTTAACCCATTGAGTCGCATTGCGCCCTAATTTATTATTTTACTCTTTCTAACGCCAGACAATTTCACTCATTAAGGGGAGAGCACCGGTACTTAATGGGTTAACTGCCTTATCTGCCCATGTGTGTTGTTAACACATTGAGTCGCATTAAAATTGTGCCTTATTTATTATTTAATATTTTACTCTGCCTAACACTTACTCGTCAAGGTAAGGGCGCTGGTGCTTAATGGGTTAACTGGCCTATTTGCCCATGTTTATAGTTAACCCATTGAGTCGCATTGCGGCCTATTTTTTTTTTTTTTACTCTGTCTCGAGAGGAGAACGCTGGTGCTTAATGGGGTTAATATTGAAAATATAGATCAACATTTGTCAAAACTCATGACTTGTGCAATCATTTCTGTAATAATTAAGATATTAAAATACCAAATATAATGCCTTATGGCTTATTTCAAATGGGGAGATGCTATGTGACTATGGCATGTCCATTGAAACTTAGTGGATTTGTTGTAGCTACATCAAATAAATGCCAGCCAAAACATATTCAAGTCAATCGAAGAGAATGTAGAATTGCACTTTACATAAAATTCCCTAGTTATTGTACATTAATGAAAAAGCATTTGAAATGGAAATATATTGTTTTAATTTTAATTCTATGGTTTGTACTATGATATACATGGGCTATACACTCTTTGGGAACCCGCAGGGCTGTTGGCAGAACATTTCCATGGTCTGGAACTTCAGTCCTAAACACGATGTGTGAGTGCGAAGATGTTGTGTAGGAACAGAACTGTACAGATTAGAAATATGATTACTGATATTTTCCAAAGAAAAACTATTAATATATAGAAGAGGAAAGAAAGAGGCAATAAATAGCCCAAAGTATCTGTTGTACATTTGACATTTATAAATGGTAGGCTTATTAAGGATGAGATACAGAGAAAAACAGTAATGCAGAACTACATTCTCTTAAATTGTCAAAATTATATGCTACCAATCTTGGTCTCGTTTCAAACTTGAATAAAGAAAAGTCTAAAAATATAAAAACTATAAGAACAGATCAGCTAAGTCCAGTTATAAAATTAAATGACCAAGATATAATGAATACCACTAGTGACATGAGTATATCCAATTAATATTTAACTAGAAATAAATGCATGCAGCAACCCCTAGCCTATATTTTCCAAACATTGATTTAACGTGAACTATTAGCAATTGGCCAGCACTGAACGCAGGCTCACGTTGTGTCAAGTGTTGTCAAGGCAACATAATGTCACATTATATTTTAAATTTTTTTGAGTAATTTTGCAAGTGTTCATACCACAGAATCTACCATACATAATTTTAAACAAATAGATAGGTGAAGTAATTCAAACAAAATGATTTTGAACTTTATTACTCTACTCTGTCGAACGACTATTCTACTCGTAAAGGGGAGAGCCCTGGTGCTTAATGGGTTAAATAAGATTGTATAGTTATATGTATATCATGTATTATGTTTTTATGCAGTCTCCCTGAATCACTTGTACCAGGCTATGGAAATTCATGTTTCCAATTTTGTATTTATTTTTCTTATGATGCAGTATACTGTAAATTTGAATAATATTTGTGTGCTTATAGTGAGCTTATTTTTAGGAGAGTTCGTTGCGAGGCAGCATATATTTTGATATTTCAAAATATTACTGTATATTGGTATGTTATACTTAATGCTTTTGGAAGGGTTATAGGGGTCGGGTGTGATATACTTTTTCAGGTATTTTGTGTCTGATGTATGTAAGAGCTTTATTATTGGGTTTCTTGGTGAGACCTTATATCTTATGTGTCCTATAACCCTCTGTAATTGCGGATTATTGCATACATTCTAATTCTATTTTTTTGTAGGAGTCCAAAGATGCAAATGATACAATTTCAAACTTATCACAACCCATATTGTGGCCGCTGGCAGCGAACTAGAATACGACTAGAAACTATCAATCATACGTTATCGAGGGAAAGGATGAAAGTTCCATAACAAGCAACAGTTGTTTTGATGCAATTATCGCCTTATTGGCAAGTTTTTACATCTTCAATATTGAGTACTGCCACACGAAGAGCATCTTGTCTGCCTTGCAGACTATAGTAGTGCATGGCCAACACAGAAAATGGCATGCAACTGCCAATAGTGAGTTTAAGCAAGTGACGTT
>CACRXK020002195.1:0-45549 GCA_902702795.2 Paramuricea clavata
ATAAACCAAATTTTTCCAACAACCCTACCTGCAGACTTATAAATCCATCGAAATCTGAGATCGGGATTGTCAGCAAGCAAGTCCTTCAAAGGATCAATTCCAAAATTGTCAAATCCACCAACATAAACCAATGGAAAAATACTGACGCAGTAATAAAGTGGTTTAACAACATGCCTAGTAAATCTACCCGCTCGTTTATCAGCTTCGATATAGTAGATTTCTATCCGTCTATATCAGAAGAGCTCCTGAAAGAATCCCCAGCATTCGCCTCACAATACGACGAAATAACCGAAAATGAGAAAGCCATCATCATGAAAGCTAAGCAATCGCTGCTCTTCAACAGGAATACAACTTGGCGAAAGAAAACACCAGCCGATTCACTTTTCGATGTAACCATGGGCAGTTTTGACGGGGCTGAGACATGCGAGTTAGTGGGATCGTATCTTCTTTCACAACTAACGGCAGAGTACGGCAATGATATCGGTCTGTACAGAGATGACGGCCTCGCAGCCTTTGACAAAACACCGCGGGAAATCAAGACCATTAAGAAAAGCATTTGCAAAGTTTTCAGTGACAACAACTTGAAAATAACCATCGAAGCCAACAAAAAATGCGTGAACTATCTAGACATTACACTTGATCTCAGATCGTCATCTTACAAGCCATATATGAAACCCGGAAATACACCGCTATATGTCAACCACAACAGCAACCACCCGCCTACAATACTACGCAGCATACCAGATGCTATTAACAAGAGGCTATCAAACATATCCTCAGATAAGCAATCCTTCCAGTCGGCCGTGCCTCCATATCAGGAAGCCCTGCGAAAGAGTGGTTTTAACTACGTCCTTAATTACAATCCCCAGCCACCAAAGCCTAAACGTAATAGAAGCAGAAACGTGATATGGTTTAATCCTCCCTACAGCGCCAACGTTGCCACCGACATTGCTCACAAATTTCTGCAGGCTATTGATGAATGCTTCCCACCACACCATCCCTTACATAAACTGTTCAATAGGAACAATCTTAAGTTAAGCTACAGCTGTATGCCCAACGTGCACAATATCATCACGGCGCACAACAGAACTGTACTCGATCGCAAGCAGCCCGAGGCTACTAAAAATCCCGATAGGAAGTGTAATTGCCGTCAGGAAGAATCCTGCCCCCTCCCTGGCAAATGTTTAACCGAAAGCGTTGTATACCAAGCCACAGTAACAAGAAAAGACAACCAACAGAAAGAAACCTACGTTGGACAAACAGCGGGCCCATTTAAAGTGAGATACTACAACCATACAAGCTCGTTCAGGAACCCGGATCATAAACATTCAACTGAACTGAGTAAATATATTTGGCAGTTGAAACAGTCCAACATAGAATACTCTATTCGTTGGAAAATTTTAAAGAAATGTAAGGCCTACTCAAACAAAACAAAACGTTGTAAATTATGCCTGCACGAAAAGTTCGTTATAATTTACTATCCCGAACTTAGCTCATTGAACTCAAGAAACGAACTAATATCGGCATGTAGGCACAGGAAAAAATTCCTGCTCTGTAGCCAGTAGTCAGATTACAAACATATATTTACGCTTTCCTAATGACGTCAAACATTTGTATATAACAACTCAAGTTACCTATAGGTTATAACATCATGTAAATACGCGATACCACCATTCACCTGATGAGTGTGGCAAGCCTAGCTTGCCATACGAAACAAATTTGTTGTGAATAAATGTTTTAAACGAAGTAACTCAAGCTTGTCTTTTATATATATATATATATATATATATATATATATATATATATATATATATATATATATATATATATATATATATATATATATATATATATATATATATATATATATATATATATATATATATATTGGAATGTGAAATTCAACTAATTTAAAAACATTAGAAAATTAAAAACTAAGTTCATTTACTCGAGTTTCACGCCTATATTGGAGAATATAGGCGTGAAACTCGAGTAAATGAACTTAGTTTTAATTTTTTAATGTTTTTAAATTAGTTGAATTTCACATTCCAAAATATAATTCGCTCCACAATCTCTGTGTTGAGCATTCTAGCGAAGTGGACAAACCCAACTTGTATATATATATATATATATATATATATATATATATATATATATATATATATATATATATATATATATATATATATATATATATATATATATTAAATTATAATTTTTACAAAATTATATAGTGTTCTCCGGATTGTAATAATTTGTTTTGAGCTTTCGACTCGGTACTTCGAGCCTTCATCAGAAAGATTGATCATTTGAATTTTCGCGCTGTTGTTGACGTTGTTGAAGTCTGTGGGAACGTCTGATTGGTTGATGGATTTCAGTATGTTGGTTGCCATTAGTTACTATCGAATGCGGGTGATTATTGTTATCATGAGACGGTGTAGGGAAGGAAGTTGAGGGTGGGTTAAAGGTTATGAAGATGAATTAGGAGATTTGTGAGAGCGTTTCAGTTGTAAGTAAATTGTAGGATGTCAATGTGACGGTTAAATGTTTGTTTGTCTAAACTATGCCACGCTTCTTTAAACTCACGGGCATGTTTAGCAGTTGCTTGTCCTAGGCATCTCGTTTGAGACCAGTCGAATTTGTGTCCGTTGTCGTCTGTGTGTTTAGCTGGAAGTGAGCTATGGTCGTGTCTGTTGATTGCGTTCTGGTGTTCTGTTAGTCTTGTCTGAATCTTTTTAGAAGTTTGTCCAATGTACTTATCCGGACAGTTTTTGCACGGGAAGATATAAATGGCGTTATGTTTATCCGTTATATGTGTCTTGTCTTTGTGTTTAGTGAAGTTGGACCTAAGTTTGCATGTTGGTTTGTGTGCAACGTCAATGTTGAAAGGTTGGAGGGTCTAGCTGCCATTTCTGATGTAGTGTGTATGTAAGGAAGTGTAATCCTCGTTTTTGTTTGGTTAAGTCGGTCCGTGTTAGTTTGTTGTTTATGTTGTAGCACCTTATTAATGAAGTCTAAAGGGTAGTCATTTTTGTAAAAAGTAGAGTATAAATACTTGCGTTCGTCTTGTTTGGATTGATCAGTGTTACAATGTGTGTCAATTCTGTTGAATAGAGTCTTTATGCAACTGATTTTATGTTGTGTTGGGTGATTGCTATTGTAATTTAAAATTTGATCAGTGTGTGTTTTCTTGCGATAAACTTGTGTGGTTAAAGTGCCGTTGTCTGTTTTTGTTATTAGGACGTCCAAAAATGCGAGTTTGTTGTCATGTTCTTCCTCTTTGGTAAATTTGATGTTCTTAGTGGTGTTGTTAATTGTTAGTAGGATGTCGTCTGTTTTGTCCTTTTTGACAGTAGCAAGTACATCGTCTACATACCTGTCCCATGTTTTAATGTCGTCATTGTTTGTAACAGCTTTACTTTCCAGATCTTGCATCACTGCCTCAGCAAGGAAACTGGAAAGTGGTGACCCCATAGGAGTGCCGGAGATTTGTCGGTAGTAATTGTTCTGGAAGCAGAATTCAGTTGAAAGGCATAGGTCAAGTAAATCAAGAATGTCTTGTATATTAAGTTCTGTCTTTGTTTGCCACGAAGTATTGTTAGTAAGTAGTTTTTCAGTTATTAGTCGTGCAGTGTCAAGTGGGATGGAAGTGAACAAAGAGACAACATCAAAGGAAATCATGATTTCATCAGGTTCAACGTGGATGTCTTTTACTTTCGACAGAAAGGCGTCAACATTCTTAACAGAGTGTGGTGATGTACTCACCAGAGGTTTGAGGATATCAGCGAGGTATTTTGACAATTTGTAGGTGGGGGATCCAGGTAGAGAAACAATTGGTCGGAGAGGATTATTATCTTTATGAATTTTTGGAAGTCCGTAGAATTTAGCGATTGTTGCGTCTTTGGGTCTGATTTGATCATAGGTGCGTTTGTTCAGTTTGTCTTGGTCCTTGAGAGATTTAAGTTTTTTGTTAATGCGGTTAACTGTAGTTTTGCTTGGGTCAGTGTCAAGTGGCTGATAAGTGTTAGTGTCATTAATTAGTGTTTTGGCTTTATTGGTATAATCCGATTTATCCATGACAACCGCCATACGTCCCTTGTCTGCGGGTAGTATTATAATACTGTCGTATTTCTTAAGGTCTTCCAAGGCTTCTCGTTCTTGTTTGGTAAGGTCAATTGGATGGTTTAAATGTAGGAGATTAGTAGTTACTTGGTGGCGGATGTTGTTTTTAGTTTCTTCCGTTAGTTCAGTATTCTTTAAAGCTGATTCAAGATCCGCGATAATATCTAGTTTCTTGGCGACTGTTGTGTTGTAATTTATCCTTTAGCTAGCACTTGCGTCTGTTGTTCAGTAAGTTCCTTGTGGGAGATATTTTTAACCCACGCGTTTGCGTTGTTATGGTTACGTTGGTATGATCTTGAATTATTGAGTTTCCTTTGTAATGCTGTGCGTCATTTTGATTGATATTCTTGAGTTATATAGATAATGGTATCTTGTAATAACTTTGCATCTGATGTGTTAGTTGTGGTAAAAAATAGCGTTGCGGTGTTCCTCAATTCGTCGTTGATATGTACGTAAACGAATATGTGATTCTGTGATTAGTACTTTTAACATGCGTCGTCCATTGGCTTGAGAAGTACGTACGGCAAAAGCGCTTTTCACCGGTGGTTGATAATTAATACTGTTAGGTAGGATGTTCAGACGTTTGCAGTTGTGAAGAAAGTTGAGTTGTTCAAAGGTTGATAACTTCTTGCGTGAGAATAATTCCCATTTTCTGGCGTGTTTGAGAGTAGCTATCCCATATATATATTTAATAGATTTTCAAATGATCAATCTTTCTGATGAAGGCTCGAAGTACCGAGTCGAAAGCTCAAAACAAATTATTACAATCCGGAGAACACTGTATAATTTTGTAAAAATTATAATTTAATAAAATGCCTGGATTACAAATCTTCAAATCTATTAAATATATATACATATATATATATATATATATATATATATATATATATATATATATATTTTATGTATATATATATATATATATATATATATATATATATATATATATATATATATATATATATATATATATATATATATATATATATATACATGAAATATTTAGATATGTCGGCAACCTGCAGGCTCGCAAAACGATCGGGGAAAAATTGATAAAAAAAAGTGTTTGTCGTGCACACGAGAAAATAAACTTGACAAGAAAATTGTCAAGGAAAAATTGCTCGTCTGTGCGGGGCTTTATAGACCAGACCATTACAATTTTTCAGAATATAATTAGAATTCGTTAAAATCCGGTGAAAAATTGGGGAGGGGGTGGAAAATTTTCAGCAAACTACATGTTGGCTGATAATACTAGAAATATATGCATGCAGTAACCCCTCGCGAATATTTCCATATATTGAAACATGAAGTATTCAGAAATGACCAGCACTGAACGCAGGCTCGCGCTCATGTGTTGCCATGACAACACGATATTCTTAAATTTTTATTTTCATATATTTTGTACAAAACTGCAAAATAGTTGAAAGATTCGTGCTTTTAACTATACAACAATAAATTTCCGAAATATATACTGTAGGTATATTATTTTGCATTTTGTGAGCTTTGATCTAATGTAAAATTTAACTTGAAACGCTTCGTAAAATGTTTTGAAATGTTCATTCAAGTAAACTACATTTTGCCGATAAACTGTTTTTACTTAACAAAACATGATAGTTTAATACAAATAAACCAATTCTTCTCATTTCTTCAAACAAAATTGCTTCAAGCTTGTTGTATATGAAACGATTTTCCAAATATATGTCTTTTAAAATTGAAATCTTGCTTGCCATATTTTTGAGATAAGTGAGGATGACCACCCACTCAAGATCGTCGCTCGTTGGTGAGCGCCCGCGCGATGATTGATGAACTTTAGACTTCGCTAATGCTTTCGTTTCCCTGGGTGTAAATAGCCGGGGGGAATTAGTACTCTCGCACGGCGCTTCGCTCCGTCGGCTCGGGGATTATGCTATTCTCTTAAGGCCCAGCTCTGCACGTTGAGCTTGTGTCATGATAAATTACCAAAAGTTATTTCGAGGCTGTTTACAACATGTTAAACTTGGGGAGATGGTTTGTCAATGTGCATTAACTTTGCAAAATTGGAAAACTGAATGACCGCATAGCTGATTTTCCCTAAAAAATTGCTCGATTTCCTATCGATAGTAAAGGTGTTAATATTTAGAAAAATTCATCAAAATGAAAAAATGTATAGGTATGAACTGAACGTGGGTTATTGCCTGCTTTCAAAAAAATGTAGGCAGTGAAGATTTTTGTCGTATACAGTCAGGATGGTGTGATTACAAAAATTTGGCAACGTATGTTACAATTTTAGCAGACAAACAAATCATAAAAATTAATACATAGAATTAATACATATTGTTATATAGCTAGTGTGAACACCAAACGTGATTGGCTGATTTGTAGTCACGTGGCTTTAGATAAATGCAATGTATCCCGCCCGGGCAATAAGTGAAAAATTGTTGCCCGCCCCGACCGGCTACGTACATAAATAAACAAAATGGCGGCACAAATTTATACTCTTTAAACTACTGTTTTCGTGGATTTGTGTTAAAATAAAGAATGTAAAAGAGAAGAAAAATACATAATAGGCAACAGGATATGCTGCTGAAACCATTTAAGTAGGTTTTTAAAATTTTAAACTCGTTTACGCTATAGAGTTTTTGTCATGAAATACAAATATTGTTGTATGAATGTTGTTCAATGTTGATATTTGTTTCGTCGCTATAACAAAAAACTTAACGTCTTTTCCCTCGGGAAATAGTTTTGTTTTCCCTCGAATCTCAATGTTTCCCTCGACTTCGTCTCGGGAAACATTGAGATTCTCGGGAAAACAAAACTACCCAGCGGGCAAAATGACGTTTATCCAACGTTGAATCAACGTTGGAAATGACCTTCCAGACGTTGGATAGACGTTGAAAAAGGGTTGACTATGCAAATTGGATCAACGTTACTGTTTCGACATTGAAACAACGTTGAAATTAGGTTGCCAATCTCGTCAACCATAATTCAACGTTGAATCCACGTTAAAACAACGTTGAGATTGGTTCACAAATCGACGTCGTACATTTAATCATGAATTCAACGTCTGTTGGCTGCTGTTGAACCAATGTTTGTAAAACAACGTCAGAGCAACGTAGATATTAGGTTGTCGACGTCGCAACCTTTTTTCTACCAAATTTCAACGTTGAAACAACGTCGTGTGCCCGGTGGGTAACTATTTCCCTCTGGTGCAGACATTAAGTGCATAATACATAATACATACAAATTAATACATAATACATTAGATCCATACCGTCGTATCTGTATAGCTACAGACACGACGATATGGATCTAATGCAACTGAAGTATCTCTGGAATTTTTTAAAAATTAATGGCCTTACTCACATATGGATATTTCGAAACAATTTCACTTAGCCACATTTTTGCCACCTATATAAACATGATGATTATATGTGCTTTGGAAGCGGCTGCGCTTGTCGGGGCACTTGTCATATTTGCCCGTTGAATTTCTGCATGAGCCTCATTGAAAACTAGATTAACTAAACCGAATGTTATTGGTTGTTATTGTCCTTTCTCTCCATTTCCAGACGTTGTAACGATTGCGTAAAGGTTTTTCTCTTAACACCTCTCGACTTGCGAACAATTTTTGGTTGATAATGTCTTTTTCTCTATTTCCAGACGTTTTAACGATTGAATGTGCAAAGGTTTTTCTCTTAATATTCATATAGCCTACAATCGAATTATGTAACATTCACATATATTGTTTACATCGTGGGGTTGTATAAATTCCCGGGTATATATCACATTAATTAGCAAACATGCTGTAACTTGATATTTGTATCTAAAAAGGTTAGGCGTCCTATTTCTGGCTAAAATAATAGGTTTTTTTACACTCCGTGCGCTTATTTTTCACCCGCGGCTCGGTTTCCTTTGTTCTTATCGGGGAATATATTCAATATTCCCCTCTAATCAATTCCCGTTTAATAATCCCCTCTAATATTCACCTGCAATTAATAATCCCCTCTAATATTCACTTGAAATGTCTTTGCAGCAAAAAAATGAGAAAAAAACAACATAACGAAGGCAATATGACATTATGAATTATTTCCATTCTGACTCATATCTGACTATAATTATCACATATCCCCTCGTTTGTTGACTTTAGAAACAAGCATATTACTCATTCAATTCCAGCACCTCCCAACCCAAGCGATAATTGCATGGTTATTTTTACTAAATAGGAAAATCAAAGTAACTTACCACGAAGTTGAATATTGTTACATACTGTCAAAAATATTGATTACAACCAAATATAGGCATAAACTTTCTGCAATATTTTACCCCTAATCAACAGTTATTTTCTCATAACCATATTCATTAATGTCAGTATCAATACATGCAAGTGATGTTTTTGAACATAAGTATGCTTTGGCAAAAACATATTTTATATTTTCATACTTCCTTGTTTTATTTTTCATTTCGGGCAATATTTCAGTCCGTTCGGCAAAACGTCCGTCGGCAAAATGTCCGTTCGGCAAAATGTCTTTCGGCAAAGTGTCTTTCGGCAAAATGTCCGGCCACCTAGCTCATATCCTGCAAGTAGAGAAAAACAAATGGCGGCTCAAACTGAATCTGCGACGTTTTGCGAACAAGGAAATTAAGGGCAAGTTGTTCGCCTTTTATAGCCTTTACAGGATTAAAAACGCAATTAAAAATCTCCTACAATGTGAGTTTATGCTAGTATCTGTGAGTCAGGATGCCGGGATTATTACGAGAAATGTTGTCAGTATCAAAATATCGATTACAGATATATATAAAATATCGATTACAGATATATATATATATATATATATATATATATATATATATATATATATATATATATATATATATATATATATATATATATATATATATATATATATATATATGTATATTGTATATATTGTATGTATATGTATTACTTAACCACATTTTTGTCACCTATATCAACATGATGATTATATGTGCTTTGGAAGCGTCTGCGCTTGTCGAGGCACTTGTCATATTTGCCTTTTGAATTTCCGCATGAGCCTGATTGAAAACTAGATTTTAACTAAACCGAATATATATATATGTTTTTGTGGCAGCTTGTAGAATATGTGATTTGGTGTGGATGCGTATCAAGCCTATACTCAGAAAAATTCTGAGCCCTAACGGGAATCAGAAGGTTACGTGGTTCAATTCCCGTTAGGGCTCAGAATTTTTCTGAGTATAGGCTTGATACGCATCCACACCAAATCATATATATCATATATATATATATATATATATATATACGATTTCAAATACTTCTAGTTTCGAAAAAATTATTCCCCCTTATAAAACACTGGGTTGGGGGGCCGTTTCCCCCTGCTTCCTACGCCCCCTGCAGTCACTAACTTGTTTAGACGAGCCTTCCAACAACTCAAATCTACAGGGTCTGGGAAATGCAATCCAAGGTATTTACAACACAATGTTTAGCACTAAATAAAGTTAAAAGACAGGACATAAGATTCACAAAGCAAATATCAGTTACTAGAATATCAAACCTCCCTTCTAAATTCCATGTTTTGCTTATATTTTAGAGAAAAGGGACTTTGACTGGGGGGGGGGCAAAATGGTTGAGTGGGGGGGGCACCATGGGGGGCTGGGGGGGAGGGGCTTTGCCCCCCTCAGTTATATAGTTAAAAAATGCCTTGACTCTCGTCAAATATGAGCGATAACAGATTCGGCGCTATACGTGCCTCGTTGGCTATATCAGCTCATATTCGACTCGCGTTCGTAGAATGACTGTTAAATAATAATGAAACGTGATTGAACTTTAAATTAACGGTAAATAACATATTTATTTTTTCCTTGTGCTTAAATTCTAAACAATTCCAGATTTGTGAACTTATATCTCAGCAGATCAGTGTTGCGTGTGTGTTACTTAACTCGTTCAGTAGCCAAAGTACGGTTAACAAACTCAGTCTGCTAAAAACGCCGCATTTCTAAACTGTGTGCTGAAACAAAACATATAACACAGCTTTTTCAATGCTTATGTCAATGAAATATATTATCACATCATCGGCAGCTAATTAGAATTAAGAATTAAGGAACTAAATTAAAATTTGTGATATAGTAGATCAGACAATGCGATATGATGTTGTAAATCGCATAATCCGAGAGTATGGTTAAACAAATCGCAAAACAAACAAATCGTAAAAGTTAATACATGCATGCTGACAAAACGATATGGATCTAATGCAACTAAAATCTCTGGAATTTGTTTAACATTAGGCCTAATAGCCTTACTCACATATAGATATTTTGGACGAAATGATTCGAGACAGTTTTACTTAACCACATTTTTGTCACCTATATCAACATGATGATTATATGTGCTTTGGAAGCGTCTGCGCTTGTCGAGGCACTTGTCATGATATTTGCCTTTTGAATTTCCGCATGAGCCTCATTGAAAACTAGATTTTAACTAAACCGAATGTTTTTGGTTCATAATGTCCTTTCTTTCCATTTCCAGACGTTGTAACAATTGTGCAAAGGTACGATTTTTCTCTTAATAAACATATACAATCGAATTATGGAACATTCACATATATTGTTTACATCGTGCGGTTGTACAAATTCCCGGGGAATATCACATTAATTAAGCAAACATGCTGTAACTTGACTTCAGTAACAAGCACTCCAACCTCTCCCAACCCAAGCTATAATTGGTTGTTTTAACTAAAAAAGAAAATCAAAGTCATTTACCACGAAGTTGAATATTGTTGCATACTGTCAAAAATATCGATTACTACCAAAGATAGGCGCTAACTTTCAGCAATATTTTACCCCTAATCAATCACATAACCATGCATATTTATTAATGTCAATGTCAATATACATGCAAGTGATGTTATTGAACATAAGTATGCTCTGGAAAAACATATTGTTGTCGGTCAACATAAACTTCCTTTTTTTATTTTTCATTTCGGGCCATATCTTAAAGTGAAATGCAAATTAGTTAAGGAAGTAGCATAATTATTTTCCAGTAATTTCTGGCAAAGGTATAATGACTTCTAGCTAGCTAGTCTATAGTGACTTATGATCATGAGATGTGCTTGGACTTAACAGTAAATAAGATATTTGCTTGTGTTGCAAAATCGATGGCGTGAGATGATTATATGTATTACTGTTTGTGGATTGCATTTGCAACGTCGCATGAGATCTACTTATTACTGGAGCCTTTCAGTTTCATATTGGGAAAAATCGCAAAGAAGTACTAGGAAAGGATTCGTAATATACTCAAGGACCGCGCAAAGAAAACCTGTCTTTTTAAATTGCCGTAACTGATTGTAATCATAATTGGAACGGCTCGATAACACGACACATGCATGCATATAAAAATAACAGTAACAAAGTATTTTGTTTCACGGGTTGCTAAATTGTTCGAAGCAATCAGTTATAACTTGTCGGATGAATTCAGTATAGAATACGGCGTTATGCTTGATTTAAATTTGAAAGTATATATATATATATATATATATATATATATATATATATATATATATATATATATATATATATATATATATATATATATATACGACAATGACCAAAACTTGCCTTAGCCAAAAGCACATAATATTACGACAAAGAGATGTCAAGTGGCCGAAAATTTATTATTTGTATACTTTACTTTAGTCATCTTTAATAAATTCTTCGATACGTCGAGGAAGGCCGTGTCAAGTGGCCGAAAATTTATTATTTGTATACTTTACTTTAGTCATCTTTAATAAATTCTTCGATACGTAGCCATCTCTTTGTCGTAATATATATATATATATATATATATATATATATATATATATATATATATATATATATATATATATATATATATATATATATATATATATATATATATATATATATATATATATATATATATATATATGTACTATTTAAAAAACGAGCAGGAGTGTTTTATTAGGTTTAAAGCCACGAGCGCGCAGCGCGAGTGGCTTTAGACCTAATAAAACACGGCCCGCGAGTTTTTTAAATGACTTCAAAAACGTATGCCTATAATGAGTCAAATCTTTATATAAAAATCTTTATATAAAAATCTTTATATAAAAATCTTTATATAGTTTGCATAACAATGGTCTTTTGTTAAAGTGTTCTTTAGCTGGTATAAAGACGTATGCACGTGACTAATTTCTTACTCAAGATTGGATAATTGCTTATATATATATATATGTATTAAATCTTTTATTAAATATACTCCATTTCTTCGTGTTTCAATAAGACTGTTAAACGGAAAAGTAGTTATAAATTCGAATTCTTGTGAATAACGCACGAATTTCAAAATTATCTGATTTTTCCTATAGAAAAACAGCCTCGTATTGTAGCAATATGCAAATTAGGTAAAGGCATTAATTAAGCATGCAAATGTCTGATTTTTTACGAAAAAATGGATAGTTAACTAGCGAATTGTCTCAAATTTTATACAGTCATTAATAAAAAACCCAAATACAACTACAAAATGCATGCATGCAGCAATCCCTCGCCTTTCTAAATAGATGAAGTCTAAAAACTCCACATAATGCGATGATGCGCTAGCTTAATGAACGATAATATTTGTGGTAAATCTCTGTATCCAAGCTTGCATTAAACACATTATTTGTTGTGGATTATCGAGTTAAGAATGGCTTAAAAATTTCGCAGATGTGAATAAATTCCCTATTTTTCACATATACCCGGGTATAATTAGCCGTGCGGAATTACAACCCTTTCTCCGGAATCACGCCCGGAACGGCGCTTCGTGCGGAAGGAAAAGAAACGTTCTCTAGTTTGTTGGAAAAGAAACGCCCTCTTGTTTATAAAATTTGAGTTCGTGTATTTTTTTCATTATTCTAATTATGGTTACTCAAGGAATTAATATATACCAAAATCTTGATACCACGAGCTGTTTTATGCAATTGAGAGCAACTACAAATTGCTTTTAAAAGCAACTGAGAGCAAGTTCAGTTTTTTATACACCCTGTAGAAATACATGCATGCAAAAACCTGTTGCCTTTATTTTGCTCAACATTTTTTAACATGAAGTATTCTAAATTAAGCCACCACTGAAAGCCGGCTCACGTTGCAGGCTCATGCGCGATGATTGTGTGAACGCAAAGGCGCGTCAAGTTTTTTTTTGTTTTGTGCAAAATGGAAAAATGTTCGTTTAACTTTATATTATATATGGTGTTTCGATTGTTTGGCATTGTTTACAGATTAAATTAACTATTTAACTTAGTCTTTTTATTTCTTGCAACGAAATCAATTCAATTATAATTATGCAGTTCGCTCTTGGAAATTATTATTTTTTAATTCTATAAGCTTTTTTTATATAAAGTAGGGCAAGTTGAGGCAAGTGGAAAACCAAAAAACGACGCACATAAAAAAAAAAACTTGCTTTATATTTCATCATCTCCCATCTTATATCTCTTCTTGTCATTTCTTCAAAGTAAAATTTAAAAATGGCTTGACTGCTTATTGTATGAAACGACTTTTTCACATGTTTTCATAATCTTTTAAACTGAAATCTTAGCAGTTTTCTCATTCCACTCCTGGCAGTCCGATATATTTTGGGATCATGCAGTGCAAGAGATGACCACTAACTACCCACTTTTGAAATCGCTAGCAGCCTTCTTTTTCGCTGGTGTAAATAGCCGTGCGGAATCAGTACCCTCGCCCTGACTTACGCGTCGTTGGCTCGAGGATGATCCCATAATTATACACGTTTGTACAGTATACGTACTGATAACACTATATATTTGTATAACAGACGGTTTTAGTTTGCATTTGATTTGCATGCACAATCAATTATTGGCAAGTACGTAAGTAATTAAGTTAATTTAATTTAATAATTTCGTCAACTTTATATAGATATATACAAAAAATGTATACTAGCAAACAAGCAACACTAACACAACATTCTTACAAGATAACACACTAAACATAGACGTGACTGGAGAAAAGAACAGGACTTGCGTCCCAATTGACACTTTACCCCTATCAATACTAGTATATGATTAAACAAACAACTATATTATATAACATTAAATTTACTTAGATGCAGCCAGGATGACTATATGATGGTAATTTAGCATTATAGAAGTCGCGTAGCCTGGCTCTAAATATGGATATACTAGAGTTAATTACTAGAAATTTCAGTTCTGATGAAAGACTGTTCCACAAGTTGGCAGTGGCGTAGCTGGCTCAAAATAATCGTCCCGCGGATGCACGTGCAAATCACGCTACACGGGTAATTTGACCTTTAGAATCGATTTCCGACGTTTCCCGAGTGCTAGCATTGTTTTGGATATTTGAACCAACCTCGTTTTGTATTTGAACTTGAACCTCCGGCCAAAGCTCTCGCGTAAAATTTAGATATTTTGAAATACCGAAATAAAAGATGCAAATCTGCAGATACAAGCTTGAACATAACACTCTGAATAGTCTGTTAGATTGTGATTCGAACAAGACTAATACCAAAATGAAACGTTGAAAGTAGCCGAAGTTATATAATTTCGGCGAAAGGTATATATGGCTTATTAAATAGTGATACATTGTTTACATCGGTTCGAGTATATTGTATATAAGTATGGTTAGTTTACATTGTTCGAGTTTGGCTAGTTTATAATTTATGACTATTTTACATTGTTCAATTACATAGTATCTTTCAAGCGGAATTTTTTGGTGGTATTTTCGCATTTCTACTGCAAATACTCGCGGAGTTCTTTAATATATGGAATTGAGTTGACAACCTCCGCCTTTATAAAATAGCGGGACTTCGGCATTAAAAACAGCCGTTCTGAGCATGCGCTGCGCCAATTATCCAATCAGAAACCAGAATTTCTTGTATAAATAGTATTGCATATCCCGCCATATGAAAATCAGCGGAACACGAAACATGCGATTCACGAATTGCGTGAGTAAGCAATAATTGCGTGGAAATTAGCTAATTTTGGGTTTCAGAGGTCAAAGAGCAGACAGCAACATTGCGTAAACTATAAATAAATAAATGAAAGCACTGAAAAATGATCGTAATTATATAAATTTTCAGAATAAGAAAAGCTGTTAATTTGGCTTCACTATAAAGCATTTCCTCATTTTTTAATGAAATTTCTAGTCCCGCCAGGCGGGACAGCGGGACCGCTAGCTACGCCACTGCAAGTTGGCTGATCTTATAAAAAAAGAGTTCCTAAAGTAGTCCTGTTTGTGATTAATCAGGAAGTTGAAATTGTTTTCGTCGTAATTGCGTCGTGATTTATAGCCTGCTTCGAAAGTGCATAAATAGTTATTGACATCCATAGATATTAGTCCGGTTTTTGATTTGAAAACTAGAAACAGGTCGGAGATCTCTCGGCGGAATTCTAATGGCAGGAGGTTTGTTTTAATTAGCCTCTCTGTATAGGACATTTCGTTCGGGTAGTTCAGTATAAACTTCGTCGCTCGCTGCTGAGTGTAGTTGAAGTTGGGGGTATGTTTATTATCCTTACTTGCAGCGGAAAGCTAAGCTAAATTGCGAGGGATCGAGGGCAAAGCTTTCTGAGGACGCATATAGCAGCCTTTGTCAAGACTCGTCATCACGAAACAGCTACGATGGAAGGGTTATTTTTGGGAGGGAAATCCTAACCAACCCGGCCTGTCAGCATTCCCTGTGGGAGGAAACCAGAGTACCTGGAGGAAACCTACGACTTTCCGCAGAGCGTTGACGAACTCTTTTCACATGGCTATCATAAGTCGTCCCAAACTGGATTTGAAACCGCGAAATCAAAGGTGAAAAGCGCGCGCTTTGACGATTGCGCACCGACAACTTTATAGCCCACAATATTTCAACGGCGGTTGACAAATATACAATACTTGAATAAGTACGGAGTTGTTTCAAGACCATAAACTTATCGTTAGAGTTTAGTGCGAGTGTATATATATCCAAGACCTAGTATATGCATAAGTGAGATTTAGAGAAAGGAGTATAGAGGCTCGCGAGACTTGAAATAAGTGTTTTAGGTTGTTAAAAGTTACTTGTATATAAAAGGATTCCGAAGAGAACATACCTGAGCGTTAATTTTAAAATTTAGCTCTTTTGTTGAGCGTTTTCCACGATGTGTGTGGACTTCCAAGTCGTAGTTATAACTACATTTTAATCCAGGAAACAGTTCTAGCTGGGTAATTCCGTTTGCCAGAGAAAAAGAGTAGAATATGTTTAATAAAAACACCAACACTTGAAATTGCATTCTTGAAAAACACGCAACAAGCTAGATTGAAACTGAAAAGCAAATCTGAATTACGTGGAGATAAATAGTGCTCTTAGAAATTCGGTGATCCGGGGAAGAGGAGTGGCGAAAACTTCCTTGCATGTGTTTGAACTTCCTGTCTTTGCCTTTTATAGAAATTAATAAATAACAGTTGCCTTGATATGCACTCAAAAATCGATATCTGAACTGACATTTTCCAATCTTTGAATATATTGTGCATACCGCATATCGTTTGTAAAGTAGAAAGCATATATTTCAGGTTAATTGGCGTCTCTCAGCAAATATCCGACTCCGAGACTTGCTGGTTTGAAAAGTTTTGATCGAATGCTACGCAGTTACTGCGTTGTGATTATCAGGAGTTGGTCATAAACTAAATAAGTATATAAAAGTTGAAGAGCAAGGTAGGCAAACTAAGAAATCTTTATATATGCATGATTAAAAGTACGAAGTTTTATTCATTTTGCATTTCATTCATAGAAACCTCTTTGTATATGTTAATTTTCAGAAAACAATCTGGAATTCAGATTTTGATAACTGCATGTAAATTTAAATATTTAATACATGATCGATGAATATATACTTTCTCCTAAATTAAGAAATATCTTTCAGCCACATGCATGCAATAGTAGATGGATGCGAATAAAGATAATTTCGCTCTATCCTATCTAACTAACATGTGCTATATAGGCAATAATTATATACTTCCTTATTGCAGTGAACGGACAGGGTGGTAAATTAATATAAGTCCAAGATATTAAACTAGCAGCCGTGAAAGAAGATGTATATCGGATTTTGAACTAAACTAGTTTAAAAACGTTTCGTGTTATTTTACGTAGAGTATTGTTATGTCAAAACATATTTGGCACAGCAGTTAATGAACATCAAAAGCAGCAACTCAATAAATTCCATTATAAATTTTTGTCACGTTTTAGTTCTGTACAACAAATGTGACATTCATCAGATAAATTAGCCTATATAATTAGATTTTTGCTAATGTTCTTGTAAAACAATCTGCCAAAAGAATTCCCTTTTTTATATTGTAGTTTTGCAACATTATATTATGTTTCGGATTTTGATGGTAGCTAAAATAACTATACCCAATCGTTTCAAATTGACTGATCAAATTAACCGACCGCTCCGCTTCCACAATCACTCAAATTGGCGACACCATGCATGTACAGGTTCTACAATGCTGCATTACCTTCTACATGCAATTATACAAACGACATCACGTTTGCAAACGACACGACGTTTACAAACTTGATTGCATCATTCTTGATAGAACTGTTTTTCTAGTATTCAGCAAGTAGTTCAAATTCGTGATGAAAGAAATTTGTTTTCATTTGATATGTGCGCATCCGCTAGGTATTCTGATGTCGCTGTCTAGATTTCGCGCGCGCATTTCTTGAACTAACCATTTTATTCTTCGAATTAATGCTGAAAACATGAATTTTGAGAATTCTTTCCCTTTTTTTCTTGGTGTGCTCATGGGAAATAAACTGTTTCTTCAGTGGAAGATTAAGGTCGTAGCACGACCAAACAGAAATTAAATGAAGAAACAACAAAGAATAAACGTACTAATGATGAGTCACAATTACGAAATGCAAATGACGAAATTCCACTTAAGAAAATCTTGGACAAGAAACTCAATCCTATAGACAAGAAACTTGAAGAGATTCTGACTTCAATTAACTTCCTTAGCGCTAAGTACGATGAACTTGTTAAAGGAGGACAAGAATAAGGGACACGAAGGACAAGAATAAGGGACACGAAGTTGAAAATAAACGGCTAAATGACTCGGTTAGACAACTTGACTTGCAAGTACAACAGCAAACAGAATCTATCAGTGAAATCGAACTTACAGTATTATAGACGAGACTGTATAGAAATACGAGGAATTCCAGTGGAAACTAACGAAGAAACAGACGAGATTGTCCAGGCAGTAGGCAATCTCACGAACGTGGCAATTAACCCTCAAGAAATATCAATTAGTCACAGATTAAAAGAGCGCCATGGCAGTGAAGACCCAATGTCAAGTCGTCCACCGCCGATTATAGTGAAATTTGTCAGAAGGGAAGTTAAGGAGAAATTATATTCCTCACGAAGAATGCTCCGTAATAAGTCAACTTCAGACTTGCCGCTACTGAATTCCACTGGAAACAAAATATTTATCTCGGGAAGCCTGACCAAGAAGAATGAGGATCTATTTAAAGAAACATTGAAGCGAAAGAAAGAGCTTGGACATAAATTCATTTGGACTCAATCTTGAAGAATATTCACAAGAAAGGATGTAAACAGTGCAAAACTACATATCACGAATAATACAGATGTGCAAAACATGAGATGAATATTGAACCTCTAAACAGATAAGTAAACTAATATATATGTATACATGTAATTTTCAATGACTTGTCTAAAATGTGGGCATTATGATTCAGAGATTATGATTCTCTTCCTTTTCTTAATGTTACTTCAAGTGAAACAAATATACCACATCTAACAAGCTCAGATGTTGATCTTCATATGCCATCAGAGGTTAACTTTAAATATTATAGTACACATAATTTTCACGATGACAAAGATATTAATGAGTGTATGATTGACAACTCATTTTCTGTCTTGAATTGCAACATTAGAAGCTTATCAGCTAATTTTGATAATTTTCATAACATGCTATCTGAATTGCACTCACCCTTTTCAATAATTGATCTGACTGAAACTAAACTAAAATGTGATCAAAATCCAATTGTTAATACAGAATTGTTGGCTTATAATTTTGTATCTCAACCAAGCACAACAAATGCTGGTGGAGTTGGTTTCTAAATAAGAAATCAGTTAAAATATTTACTTCGATCGGATATATCTTGTTCAGAAATAGATTTTGAAGCTTCACGCATTGAAATACAGACTGAATCCCATCGGAACATGCTATGTGGAGCGTTATATATAGACACCCCAATGACAATCTAGGAAATTTTATGTCATACCTTAATTCAACGATTGAAAAAAATCATCAAGAAAGTAAATATTGTGTAATTATGGGAGATTTTAATTTAGATCTTTTAAAGTTTGAAATTCTCCCAGCTACAGATGATTTTCTTGACACATTAGGTTCTTATCACCATAAAAAAATAGGATTGGTGAAGCTACTGTATTTTTTGGCGACAAACCAGTACCATTAACTCATTCTTTTGAAAGCTTAGGAGTAGAAATCGATGAAAATTTGAGCTGGAAAAATCATATTGATAAAATATGTAAAAAGGCAAGTGCCGGTATTGGGGCTATTAAACGCGCTAAACCGTACGTTGATATTAATACACTACAAACCATATATAAAGCACTAGTGCAACCATATTTTAACTATTGTTCCACCCTATGGGGAAACTGTGGTAAATTGCTCCAAGACAAACTTTCAGTCTCGCGCAGCAAGGGTAATAACTGGTGCCACTTACGATATAAGGTCACTTGACATTCTTAATACCTTGTCTTGGGAAACACTTGACAATAGAAGAAATAAGTCCAAGGCTGTGTTTATGTACAAAGTGCTAAATGACCACACTGCCCCGGGTCTAAAAGAATCTCTTCTCAAAAGGAATGTGACACAAAATACCTATAATCTCAGAAATAGCGAAAATGATTTAACTCTTCCAAAACCTAGAACAGAATATCTAAGAAGAAGCTTTAAGTACAGTGGCACTATGTTATGGAATGACCTTTCGTCTGCAGCTAAATCGGCGAATACTCTCGGCTGCTTCAAAAAAGAGATAGGTGCAAGCTAGAGGACGATTCTGTGCTATATGTGTGCTAATCTAACTTTTGTATATAGTTGTATATAATATTTTTAAATTGTAACTTTCTAACTTGATTATTTTCCTTGTATTATTTGTGTGACGCCCCTCGTGGAAATCAGCACCATGTTGACGCGGCAAGCATGTTTAAATAAAGTTTTACCTACCTACCTACCTACCTACCTACCTACCTACCTACCTACCTACATACCATTTCTTCCAACCTCAAATACTTCAGCCGACTAGAATTACTGATCATTCAGCCACATTAATAGACAATATATTTTTCAATTCTATTGAACACTTTCTTATTGGTGGAAATATAGTATATGACCTTACTGATCATTTGCCAATTTTTTTGATAATTAATAGATACCCTTTGTAAGTAGTATTACCCCTAAGAACACAGCGCCGGAAGTCCCGTATAGCGCCGGAAGTAATTAGTATGCAGTAGCGAATAGAGCGCCGAAAGTAATTAGTATGCAGGAGCGGCGGAAGCAATGACGTCATGGAAACCCGAAAGTAAGGAAATGTTCAAAATGGCGTACAACGATGAACATTTGAAAGCAATTTATTAAATTTTTCGGTAGTTTACAGTAGAGATTTTTGATAATTATAATGTTTTTAGAGTTTGTGCCAGATGCATCCACAAAAGGTTAATTCACCACATTCTAGCGAAAATTCGAATGTCAGCTTGGTCAGTAGTTCTTTTAGTATTTCTGTACAGTTTTTATGGATCGTTGTTTGACAGCATCGGGTTTTGTTTAGTTCTTGTTCGTTGTTTTTATTCTGTAAGCACAGGTAACAGAGTTCTTGTCCTGGCTTGATGTTCTGCAGTACCCGCACCGTACGGTTCCGATGGCTGTGCCGTTGTATTGCGCCGCCCACATTTGGCAGCATCGACAATGAGCTTTTTGTTGACAGCATTGCATCGTCATCGCAAGTAGTTCGTTTCCATCAATCTGTTCAAAGCAGAAATAGCACTGTCCTGGTTCTGTGGTATTTTCCGCCAGGATTCCGAATAGAGGTATATTTGTTGGTTGTATAACATCTTCAGGCGCTGGTAAAACTCCTATGCATTCCATCTCGATGTGTGTTTGATGATTATGGGGAAGTGTATTTAGAGGTGTACGTACGCGTACAAGGTGTACGTACACGGTGCACGTACACC
Organism: Paramuricea clavata; assembly: GCA_902702795.2. Classification (NCBI taxonomy): domain Eukaryota; kingdom Metazoa; phylum Cnidaria; class Anthozoa; order Malacalcyonacea; family Plexauridae; genus Paramuricea; species Paramuricea clavata. The sequence continues at coordinate 21,351 of CACRXK020002195.1, forward strand.
CCGTACGTACGCGGTGTACGTACACCCATGAACTACGTCATAACCATGCCCATCTCTGATTGGTTAGCTGTGTTTAATGGAGAATATAGATAGAGCGGAAATATGTATAAGCATGGATAATAAAATAAATGGATAGGACTCTAGCTGTCGTAAGCAAAAACAACCTGGTCACAGATGAAGTATATACGAAGTATATATGTATATAAGTATAGATGTATATAAGTATGGATGAGGTATATGAAGTATATATCCTTACTTAATCTATGACCTGGTTGCAATCTGTGACGTCACGAGTATTGCAAAGTTCTTGGCATTTTTGTTGTTTCGTTATACTTTCCGCTTTAAAACAGTAATATTGAAACATAAACTGGTCTAATTGTTTTAAAAACATGCCTAAGTCACGACAAAGTATTCAAGGTAAATGTTTTTCGTCTTTGTTTTGTATTTTTTTTACATTTGTAGCTACGAAATTGGCGTCCCCAATTTTAACGAAATTTGGGATGCATTTTTAACTGTTTAGTGCTTGAAATATTTGCTAAATTGACTGGGAATACTTAGAGATCTCATCGTAGAATGGGGTAGTTATAGTCATTTGCTTTTTGACTAAAATGTTTAGCTGTATTATTGCTAAACATGCCGTTTTTGAGAATTTGGTTTGCAACTAGGTTTCAACATCCAATCACGCCATCAGCTCATTGAAAACATTAGGTCACGTCAGCTAGTTTCCTATCCATTTTTTTTATCATCCATGGTATAAGCATGGGCATGGAACAGTCTTACGGGACGCAAGGACGCGTTAAAATGCGTCCTGAACAAGGTCCCTGGGTCCCGTTTAACAATATATGTATAAGCATGGGCACGGAACAGTCTGCGTAAGCGCGTACCGTAATATTGAGAATATAGATTTCGGCTATTAAAAAGGACACAAGAAATAGAAATGTTTTGATATGCAAATGAGACGTTTTTATTCTTTTAATATATTGTGCTTCTTAAAATAACCGTTTTTTGTTTTTTACCATAACCACATCGCAAACGCTTCGATCTCGACTTTAGGGCAATGATGGTATGCGTTTGGGGTGAGATGGTGTCCGCAGGTTTCTACCCATCCAAGATCCTTGAAAAGGAGTTCGGCTTTAGGACACCCAGGAAATTCGAGATTGATGGTGGTAACGACGTAACAGATCCTTTTCGAAGTGATCCCCTTTATATGCCACCAATGCATCTGGTTCACTGAAGAATTCTTTAACAATATCGGGTAAATGGAATAAGGGGACTGTTGGTTCAGGGGCGACAAAATATCGACAAAATATCAAAGATATTGAAGCTGATTTAACAAGCGATAACGGTGTACCGAAGTTTTCTATTAATTAAAGATTTATTGAGCGTTGTGAATAACATAAGCAGCCTTCCTCGCACGAAGTTACATCCTGAAGTACGTTCGAGAGAAGACAAAAATCTATTGTACAACCTTAACTTAAGATATATATATTCTATTTTAACTAGAATGGCATTATAACTGTTGTATACTGTGGTGGATTGTGCGTCTGTACGCACATGTATGCTATAATATCGGCGGGTACATGTATAAGACGTATAATAATACGAGACGAAATTTACATAATATTTCCGTCAATTTATATAAATACTGCGGCTTAATACAGGCAGTTTCAGTGTGTTTGGACTTTGTTTATGCTTCTTGTGACATGTAGACTTTATATATCAATCAGATCGCTACTTAATAACACTGTTTATATCTACTTAATATTTAAACTACAAGAACATGACAATGTAGCATGGCCTTGTGTAATACGATCTCTACAACATGTACATGGATCATGTTGCCATTGTGAATACTTATTCATGGCGCATGTTTCTGCTACGAATGAAACTCGAGGAGCAGTGAATTAAACGTGGAAATTATCTTCCTGTTTAATTTTAAACTGCATCACTATATTTGGCGAAAAAGCAATTTTTTAAGTTACATTGTTTCGTAAACAGAACATATATAAAAAATATTAATTTGCTTGGCAACCCCCCCTCTCCGACCCCCCGTCAAAAGTACCCCCTCCGCCAGTCAAAAGTACCCCCCTCCCCCAATGTTCAGCAACGAAATTTTTGACTAACGTACGAAAAATCCTAGATCCGCCCCTGTGTTGGTTGGTTGGGCGGTGATGTGAATCTGATTTTGTGAATGTATCGTTCCACGAAACGCGCTGCTTTTTTATCTTTCTCGCTAAGGTCCTTCCATTGCAAGCCGAGGTCGAAGAGTGTGCGATATATCGTACCATGTACGATAATATTTTTTTTTAAATAATAATTTGAAAAAACTAGGAATATAGGGTTTATGAATATATTAAATGAAATGAACTATTGCTCATTTGCTCATGAGTATATGCTCAACTGCTCATACGTTCAAAAGGGTACGATGGAAAGTATGGCTTAATTCTACCACAAGCATTGTTAGATTTCCAGTGCAATTGATGCGATGAGCAGATGAGCATGTGGTCATGAGCAGTTATTAGCAGATGAGCATGGACTTATGAGCAGATGAGCAGTTATGAGTACATGCTCATAGATGCTCATTGGCTCATGAGCACATGTTCATCTGCTCATATAAAAGTACAGTGGTGCTGAATAACAGGGCATTTTTACACAGACCTTGCTAGCGAAATGATCTGCAAATTCTGCGAAAAAACATTTAATCGAAGTTTCAATCTACGTCGACACGAAAATAAGTACTGTCCATTGAAGGATCAACAGAGAGAAATGTTAGAAACAGAAAGTCAGACAATGGACTCTGAAGGCGATTCTTCGACCGCTTCAACTCAAGGTTCTGAAAGTCCGGTGACAACAGACAATGAGACGGAAACTGAGGATGAAGAAAACGATCCTTGGATGCCAATGGTAGAAGAATCAATGCAAAAGTATAAAGCGGGTTTTGAGGAAATGAAGATGAATTTGATACACAGTGGTCTGGATGAGCAATCCGCTGGAGAAAAAGCTTACTCCAATATTCTGCCCAAGCTCCAGAAAGAGCTAGAGAGTATCTATATGGATCGTCTTTCGTGGATGAAACCATAAAGAACGATCCAGTGCATAAGAAAATAATGCAAACAAAAGATGCTTTTATGGACAATGAACATTTTGATCCCGAAGAAGCTATGCAAGCAGCTGTTGATAAGACAAAATTTCTTATCAAAAAACTTTTAAAGGATTATACTTTTACAGAGGAAAGCGATGATCAAGACCATTAAATATTTTGAGGATTTTTTTCAGATAGTGATGACCACTGAATTTGTGTAATGCATATGTGAAATAAAAACGTATCAAATATGTATTATGTCTTGTTTCATTGCAGTAGTAAGTAATAAGAAAAAAAATAATGAAACCACACCTTTTCTCGCGTTCGAGCCTTTTGATCGTATGAGCAGATGGATATGTGTTCATGAGCATATGAGCGCATGCTCATCTGCTCATAAGGCTCGAACGCGAGAAAAGGTATGGTTTCATTAATTTCTTTTTCTTATTACTTACTACTATTTTTCTTATTACTCACTACTATTTTTCTTATTACTCACATATGCATTACACAAATTCAGTGGTCATCACTATCTGAAAAAAATCCTCAAAATATTTAATGGTCTTGATCATCGCTTTCCTCTGTAAAAGTATAATCATTTAAAAGTTTTTTGATAAGAAATTTTCTCTTATCAACAGCTGCTTGCATAGCTTCTTCGGGATCACAATGTTCATTGTCCATAAAAGCATCTTTTGTTTGCATTATTTTCTTATGCACTGGATCGTTCTTTAGTTGTTTCATCCACGAAAGACGATCAATATAGATACTCTCTAGCTCTTTCTGGAGCTTAGGCAGAATATTGGAGTAAGCTTTTTCTCCAGCGGATTGCTCATCCAGACCACTGTGTATCAAATTCATCTTCATTTCCTCAAAACCCGTTTTATATTTTGCATTGATTCTTCTACCATTGGCATCCAATGATCGTTTTCTTCATCCTCAGTTTCCGTCTCATTGTCTGTTGTCACCGGACTTTAAGAACCTTGAGTTGAAGCGGTCGAAGAATCGCCTTCAGAGTCCAGTGTCTGACTTTCTGTTTCTGACATTTCTCTCTCCTGATCCTTCAATGGACAGCACTTATTTTCGCGTCGACGTAGATTGAAACTTCGATTAAATGTTTTTCCGCAGAATTTGCAGATCATTTCGCTAGCAAGGTTTGTGTAAAAATGCCCTGTTATTCAGCACCACTGTACTTTTATATGAGCAGATGAACATGTGCTCATGAGCCAATGAGCAACTATGAGCATGTACTCATAACTGCTCATCTGCTCATAAGTCCATGCTCATCTGCTCATGACCACATGCTCATCTGCTCATCGCATCAATGGACCTTTCACCTTTTGACTAAAATTTAGATTTCAACAAGTCTAGACAAAAATTTTATCACAGCTTGAAAGAGCATCACAAAATTAGTAATATTCCAATGTTTCATTGCGAAATGTTGTAAAATGCGGATAATATAGCCTTACGAAGTTTGCCATTTTCAGTCATTTTGTATTACGCGCGGGAAATACATACCTCCTTCGGAAAAAGGGTATGTATTTCCCGTTTGTAATACAAAATGACTGAAAATTGCAAACTTCGCAAGGCTATATTATCCGCATTTTACAACATTTCGCAACGAAACTTCGGAATATTACTAATTTTGCGATGCTCTTTCAAGCTGTGATAAAATTTTTGTCTAGACGTGTTGAAATCTAAATTTTAGTCAAAAGGTGAAAGGTCCATTGCACTGGAAATCTAACAATGCTTGTGGTAGAATTAAGCCATACTTTCCATCGTACCCTTTTGAACGTATGAGCAGTTGAGCATGTGCTCATGAGCAAATGAGCAACTATGAGCATGTACTCATGAGCAAATGAGCAATAGTTCATCTCATTTAATATATTCATAAACCCTATATTCCTAGTTTTTTCAAATTATTATTTTGAAAAAAAAAATATTATCGTACATAGTTTAGATAAATATCCTAGGTACGTGTAAGAGATACGTACCTCGGGTACGTACCCAAAAAGCTATAAATACACTAATAAAAAAATACAGCCTCCATTCCAACATGGACAATATCACTGGTGTCATAGATATGGACGGATTTACTATTAACAAGATATGTTACTGCAAAGAACTTGCATGCATCAGAAAAGGACCTTAACGAGAAAGATAAAAAAGCAGCGCGTTTCGTGGAACGATACATTCACAAAATCAGATTCACATCACCGCTCAACCAACCAACAGTCCCCCTATTCCGTTTATCCGATATTGTTAAAGAATTCTTCAGTGAACCAGATGCATTGGTGGCATATAAAGGGGGTCACTTCGAAAAGGATCTGTTACGTCGTTACCTCCATCAATCTCGAATTTTCTGGGTGTCCTAAAGCCGAACTCCTTTTCAAGGATCTTGGATGGGTAGAAACCTGCGGACACCATCTCACCCCAAATGCATACCATCATTGCCCTAAAGTCGAGATCGAAGCGTTTGCGATGTGGTTATGGTAAAAAACAAAAAACGGTTATTTTAAGAAGCACAATATATTAAAAGAATAAAAACGTCTCATTTGCATATCAAAACATTTCTATTTCTTGTGTCCTTTTTAATAGCCAAAATCTATATTCTCAATATTACGGTACGCGCTTACGCAGACTGTTCCGTGCCCATGCTTATACATATATTGTTAAACGGGACCCAGGGACCTTGTTCAGGACGCATTTTAACGCGTCCTTGCGTCCCGTAAGACTGTTCCATGCCCATGCTTATACCATGGATGATAAAATAAATGGATAGGAAACTAGCTGACGTGACCTAATTTTTCAATGAGCTGATGGCGTGATTGGATGTTGAAACCTAGTTGCAAACCAAATTCTCAAAAACGGCATGTTTAGCAATAATACAGCTAAACATTTTAGTCAAAAAGCAAATGAATATAACTACGCCATTCTACGATGAAATCTCTAAGTATTCCCAGTCAACTTAGCAAATATTTCAAGCACTAAACAGTGAAAAATGCATCCCAAATTTCGTTAAAATTGGGGACGCCAATTTCGTAGCTACAAATGTAAAAAAAAAATACAAAACAAAGACGAAAAACATTTACCTTGAATACTTTGTCGTGACTTAGGCATGTTTTTAAAACAATTAGACCAGTTTATGCTTCAATATTACTGTTTTAAAGCGGAAAGTATAGCGAAACAACAAAAATGCCGAGAACTTTGCAATACGCGTGACGTCACAGATTGCAACCAGGTCATAGATTAAGTAAGGATATATACTTCATATACTTCATCCATACTTATATACATCTATACTTATATACATATATACTTCGTATATACTTCTTCTGTGACCAGGTTGTTTCTGCTTACGTCAGCTAGAGTCCTATCCATTTATTTTATTATCCATGCTTATACATTTTTATCTTATCCATTTATTTTATTATCCATGCTTATACAGCTAACCAATCAGAGATGGGCATGGTTATGACGTAGTTCATGGGTGTACGTACACCGCGTACGTACGGGGTGTACGTACACCGTGTACGTACCCCATGTACATACAGTACTATATGTACAGGGTGTACGTACACCGTGTACGTACACCTTGTACGCGTACGTACACCTCTAAATACACTTCCCCATAATCATCAAACACACATCGAGATGGAATGCATAGGAGTTTTACCAGCGCCTGAAGATGTTATGCAACCAGCAAATATACCTCTATTCGGAATCCTGGCGGAAAATACCACAGAACCAGGACAGTGCTATTTCTGCTTTGAACAGATTGATGGAAACGAACTACTTGCGATGACGATGCAATGCTGTCAACAAAAAGCTCATTGTCGATGCTTCCAAATGTGGGCGGCGCAATACAACGGCACAGCCATCGGAACCGTACGGTGTGGGTGCTGCAGAACATCAAGCCAGGACAAGGAACTCTGTTACCTGTGCTTACAGAATAAAAACAACGGACAAGAACTAAACAAAACCCGATGCTGTCAAACAACGATCCATAAAAACTGTACGGAAATACTAAAAGAACTACTGACCAAGCTGACATTCGAATTTTCGCTAGAATGTGGTGAATTAACCTTTTGTGGATGCATCTGGCACAAATTCTAAAAACATTATAATTATCAAAAATCTCTACTGTAAGCTACCGTAAAAAGTTAATAAATTGCTTTCAAATATTCATCGTTGTACGCCATTTTGAACATTTCCTTACTTTCGGGTTTCCATGACGTCATTGCTTCCGCCGCTTCTGCATACTAATTACTTCCAGCGCTCTATACGCTCCTGCATACTAATTACTTCCGCCGCTATACGGGACTTCCGGAGCTATACGGGGAGTAATACTACTTTTGTTACCTAATAATCTTAAGATCTATAAGCGAGAAGCTTGATGAGGCAGCTTTAGTTAATGATATTCAAACCATAGATTGGGACAATGCATTTTCCTGCTGTTCTGACGCTAGTTCTATGTTTGAATAATTTTATGAAACTATATCACAAAAAGTTGATAAATATATTCCAACAAAGTGATGTCTGAGAAGGAATTAAAAATCCAGTATAAACCATGGATTACGTCTGCTATTAAAACATCCATCAACACAAAAAATAAATTCTACAAAAAAATTCTAAAAACTAAATCTGTTCATTTTCACTCTAAATTTAAATATTACGGAAATAAAATAAACCATCTTATTAGATTATCTAAACAACAATGCTATAATAAATACTTTACCTCTAATATTAATAATAGCAAATAGTATGGAAAGGCATAAAAAATTATACATAGTAATCCCAAATCACATCAACAACCTACAAAAGTTCTTGAAAATAACTGTAAATTACAGATACAAATTTAATTGCAAATGCCTTTAATAGATACTTTACTAACATTGGCAATCAATTATCGAATAAGATACCGGAAGCACAAAAATCATCACTAGATTATCTAACAACTCCTCAACGTGATAGCTTTTATACATCCTATAATATCGTTGGAGATAGAAAACGCAATAATGTCTTTAAAGACAAACAGTCTACTGGTCCTTTTAGCATACCAATTTGAGTATTAAAATTACTTAAAAGTGCTATAGCAACACCCCTGGAAACAAATTTTAATGAGTCCATTTTAACAGGAATTGTTCCTGAGAGATTTTAAGCTGGCAAAAGTAATACCTGTATTCAAGAAAGGTCTGTCTACCAATTTAAATAATTATCGACCTATTTCTCGTCTGTCGATTTTTAATAAACTTCTAGAAAACTAGTGTTTAATAGATTAATAGTTTTTCTCAACAAAAATAATATTCTTCACAACAAACAGTTTGGATTTCATACAGGATATTCTACTGATTCTGTGATTTTGTGTATTGTCGATAAAATTTAAACATTTGTAGAGTACCAATTTTCATGTGGTGTATTTTTGGATTTCAGTAAGGTATTCGATACAGTTAATCATGATAAAATTATTCTGATTAAGAAACTTGAGCATTATGGAATTCGAGGGATAGCAAAAGATTGGCTTGCTTCCTATCTTAGTAATCGAAAACAATTTGTCTTTTTGAATAATGTATCATCAGATCAACTAACACTATCTTGTGGTATTCCCCAAGGATCGGTACTGGGACCATTGCTGTTCCTGTTATATGTAAATGACTTCAATTGTTGCTCAAAACTTCTAGATTTTCATTTAGTTACAGACGATTCAAATCTTTTCTATAAACACAAAAATTTGCTCACGTTACAAAATGACTTAAATAATGAGCACAAAAATGTACACATATGGTTGTGTTCAAATCGCATTTCTCTGAATATTGAAAAGTCATATTTTGTTATTTTTCATCCTCCACAAAAGAAAATATCTTCAAACCTCAAATTATATTTGAATGGAAAAAAATTAAAACAAGAACTTTGTATTAAATATTTGGGAATCTACATAGATTCTAATCTTAACTGGAAAAGTTTTCTTTCGAATAAAGGTTTCTTTCTTTCTTTCTTTCTCAAAAGTTGTATAAGCGCGCTGATAATCTGGTATATGAAACGCGCTGGCTTAAACGCGCAAAGAATTTGTATTTACAAATAGGCAACAAATGAAAGCTTTTCACTCATTGTTAGCGGTTCAGGAGTACAGAAGTACAGCAATATGGAAACCAGCAAAGGTATATGTTCAAGATAGTCTTGTCAATTTTGTAAAAATTGGCTCTCGCCTTTTATTAGAAAATTTAATGTATTTTATCAAACTTAACAGGAAAAATGTGCTATATGTTGTAATTGACAATGTTGTCATGTGCTTATATAAAACTGCTCATGCAGTGTCGGTGTGTTATAAAGTAAAAATAGCAGTCTGCAAGGATACTAGTTGATGCATGTGTTAAGAAATGCTGCCGTATTGATTTGTTCAGTTTTAAGAGTTCATGCAACGGAAGTTTTAAACACATAAGCATTCTTGTTTTGTGAAATTCTGTGGCGATATGGCGTACAAATAAAAATACGTCAAAATTTTGCCCATTCCCTTTTTCGGAAATAGTGCTTATAACTATCCTTATCAGTCAATATTCGTAGAATAGCTGGTTAGTGGGTATATGCTGGGAAAAAAGTGTCCGATATAATTTTTTAACTCTAAAATGGCTCTAAAACAGCCGCCTGCATGCTTAGGAAAACACTATAACAATTTGCTATTGATTCTTATCTTACTCTTAAGGCATTAAGAGTGGTTGTCTGTAATAGTCAGGTAAGACATGTAAAATGAGAAAATTCAAAATCTTTCAAACTTTGTCAGAATGTAGGCCTGTATGAAGTATTAATGTTGTGAAAGTTTTATTTCGATCGGATAAATATTGAAGGAGAGAGACGTCGAAATTGGTTTTCCCAGGCCACTTTCGGTTTTTCGAGGTAATTTTACGGCACTACCAAAGTCGCTCTATTTTGCACGTTAATGGGAATATATCACAAAATATTATTTCGTTTTATAAATTAGAGTTTTTTATTGATTAGCAGACAAAATTTAGAGACATTTCTGTTAAAAGTGAATATTTTACAGATTTTCTTAATGTTTTTGTTATTTTTGAACCTCTTTATTATATGCCATATTAGGCAGCGAATATCTCCATTGTTACATCGATTCAGACACAAAATTCATAACCAGGTCAAAGAAATATGTTTTCGCTTCCTACTGATCAACTAAAATTTTGGGGCAACTTAGAATTGAATTTTTGATGAATTGTTTCGTAACCCCTATTTGACCCGAATAACCATATGTTATGTAATCAACGACGAGTCATGTAGTTCAATAAATAACCAAGAACTCGTCAAAAGCGTTTATTTCTTCAAGTAAACAAGCCTAGGCCTATAAAACTATACCTTAGCTAAAGCTGTATGATTGGCAGAAAGCATTTAGGTCTAAATCACACTGTTTACAGTCGCTTATTGCAGGTAATGCCTAGAATATATTGTATAGCCGGCGCCGCTGATTTGGCGGATTTGGTTTTAATTATATTTTATGAGGGATATGCCGCGATAAGAAAAGCAAGTATATTTTCTCTCCCCTTCCTATAAACATGTGCTCTTTCACGACTCATCGTGCTTATAACTTTTTGAACATAAATAGTGCACGCCCTTTTTGTCAAAAACATCGGTCAGTTTACGTTGAAATTGTAATTCGTTTACTTACAGTAATTAATTTAATTAATATTAAAGCTGGATTCTTTCACCGTGATGTCATGCCAAAAGGTGTCTTTTCTATTTTTAAAAAAGACCCTCTGTTCATTTATGATTTGGTAATATTTACTACAGTTGTATGTCTTGTATATTTGATTATTTTGTTGTTGCTCAATAACTTTAGTCAAACTTCAGACCAAACTTCTACGCACTGTTACTTATTTAGTAGTTTTAACTGGCCATCACTTTTAAAACAGCAAGAAGATAAAGACAATGTGTGAGTTATCCATGAAATAAATAGTTGGTTTACAAAATGAATTCTGTCTTCGTGGATAAAATTAATGAGTTATAAATAATCTCTCCCGTATGTGTTAAGCTACATGTAGGGATTTCCCCCGGTATATTTCTTCTCTTTTGTATGGCTGTTTGTGGTTACGCGTTATCTGACATATACATTTGGTCCCTGAATTTCAATTACATTTATCCAACCATTTCTGGATGATACATCTCGAACACTCAGGCAGTTCCCAGGCCAAAAAAGTCAACTTGAAAGGGGGCCCGGGAATGCTGGAATTGTGCAACGTGTTCTGAAATTGAGGTCGAAAAAGGTCTGAAAAGTATTTTGAACCCCCCATTATCTCAAAAATAATTTTTGGAACGTTTTTCCCAAAAAAACGTCGCCCCGCCCACCCATCCCCCTCCCACCCTTTACATTTTACTGTAACATTTTAGCTTACCAGAAAACATTTTGAGGGGGCCCCCGAAAAGGAAGGGGGCCAAATTTTTTAAGTTCAATATTCCCCTCCCCCACCCCCTCCCCCAACCAGATATCGCTTGGCACGTCCTGGCAGTAATACTCTATTTGTAACAGGGATATTTCAAAATGCTGATAAGGAACTCAGTCTAATTATATAAATTAATTTTGCAATAATGGGGGGGGGGGGGTTCAAAATACTTTTCAGACCTTTTTCGACCTCAATTTTCAGAATATTCCTTAATATTTAACACTTTGCACAATTCCACCATTCCGGGGCCCCCTCTGGGAAAGTTGGCCTGCCTTTCTTGATTTTTCTTTGGCCCGGAGTACTGCCTGTGTTGTAAATGTATCATCCAGAAATGGTTGGATAAATTTAATTGAAATTGGATCAAAAGTATATGTCAGAATGTCAGGTAGAGAATAATGAACTAATCGGCTCATGCAGGTGAAAGACGACACTCTGTTCTCAAACTGGAATCCTAGCTAACGTCGTGCAACGTCAGGTGTCCCTTGATTTCTTTTATCACAATCATTAAGAAGAACGCATTCTGAATCGGCTGGATTAGAGTTGCTGGCACCACATGACCCAGTGACAAGAGACAAGTAATCAGAAACAATGATACAAAAGAGAAGGTATATACCGGGGGAAATCCCTATATGTAGCATTTAACACATACAGGAGAGATTATTTATAACTAATTTTTATCCACAAAGACGGAATTCATTTTGTAAACCAACTATGCAGTTAATTAATTAAACTACTAAATAAGCAACAGCGTAGAAGTTTGGTCTGAAGTTTGACTGTTTTCTCAGAACAAATTCAAACTTATTGAGCACTAACAAAATAATCAAATATACAACTGTAATTAATATTACCAAATCACAAATCAATAGAGCCGGGATCTTTTTTAAAAATAGAAAAGACACCTTTTGGCATGACATCACGGTGAAAGAATCCAGCTTTAATATTAATTAAATTAAAACTCTTTGCGAGGTCGTCCTCGAGAGGTTGACGGCTAGAAATTTCATATCTTCGGTTCAGTACATGCTATGAAGACAGAAATACCACCATTCGATTCAGAAATAAAAGATCAACTAATTCCGAATGATAGTTATAGTCATTATTAAGATTGTAGCGATTTATGGGAGTTTGAAAGTCAAACGCGATCATATACTATCAAATTACTTCGAGCCTCAAGCTCACAGCCGGACAAGAAATGGAAATACCATGATAAAAGATGCAAATTTGAAGATACAGGCTTGCAAATAACACTCTAAATAGTGTTTTTGATGGGGATTCGAACAAGACTATTACAAACACGATATGTTTGAAGGGGCCGAAGTTATTTTCGGCGAAACGTATGGCTAGTCTATATTTGACATATTTTTGTTCAGACAATCGCGTGAGCTAACCCAACCGGAAATATGACTAAAAAAACCGTCAAAACAATGCGACGTTTGCATCGTATGCATAACCTTGCAAATGGCCTATGTTTTTTACAAAAAGCGTGTGCACTATTGACGTGAGAACACATGTTTATGGGAGGGGGAGAGAAAATATACTCGCTATACTTATCGCGTCATATCCCTGATAACATATAATTGAAACCAAATCTGCCAAATCAGCGGCACCGGCTATCGGGCATTACCTGAACAATAAGCGACTGTAAACAGTGTGATTTAGACCTAAATGCTTTCTGCCAATCGTACAGCTTTAGCTAAGGTAGTTTTATAGGCCTAGGCTTGTTTACTTGAAGAAATAAATGCTTTTGACGAGCTCTTTGGTTATTTATTGAACTACATGACTCGACGCTGATTATATTAACATACCGTTATTCGGGTCAAATAGGGGTTACGAAAAAATTCGTCAAAAATTCAATTCTAAGTTGCCTCAAAAATTTATTTGATCAATAGCAAGCAAAAACATATTTCTTTGATCTGGTTATTAAATTTTTGTCTAAATCGATGTAACAATGGAGATATTCGCTGCCTAATATGGCATATAATAAAGAGGTTCGAAAATAAAAAAACATTAAGAGAATCTGTAAAATATTCACTTTTTACAGAAATGTCTCTAAATTTCGTCTGCTAATCAATATCTCTAATTTATAAAAGAAAATCATGTTTTGTGAAATATTCCCATTAACGCGCAAAATAGAGCGATTTTGGTAGTGCCGTAAAATGGCCTCTAAAAATCGAAAGTGGCCTGGGAAAACCAATTTCGACGTCTCTCTCCTTCAATATTTATCCGATCGAAATAAAACTTTCACAACATTAATGCTTCATATAGGTCTATATTCTGAGAAAGTTTGAAGGATTTTGAATTTTCTCATTTTACATGTCTTACCTGACTATTACAGACAACCGCTCTTAATTGTCATGTTATTTCACTGTTGCTTTTGGTTTAGATTTCAAATACACCTATAAAAGGCATTATTTATCATTTTTCCAATAAATAACTGTTATTTTGATTTTAACTGCAGGACTGGTAAATTCCTTCATGTTGTTGGCATAACACTGTCAGTTAATTAATTAATCATGTTGGGTCTTGTAGAAATATAACATTCATATAACATACTCTTTTATGTAAGGTTGAATTAGAATACTGGGTTGGTGAATAATCCTAGTGAACACATGCATATGGCTACATACACAATTTAAGACCTAATCAGGACCTGTTGAAACCAATGCAACACTAGATCCTCTGGCAGGAATCGAACTTGCCTGCAGCTAGAGGACCGTTCTTGGTTAAAGACCGGTCATTAATAATGTGAGGGGGGCGGTGGGCGAGAAAAGGGAGCGGATTCAACTATTTTTGCCCGAATTAGGGCGGAGCCTCAAACTGAAAAATATGTGACAATGGGCCCGAATTCCCCGAGCGGAGGGTCTATAAATGATACAGCCTATCAAACCGAAAATTGAAAACTTCCAACTTCAGAATGTTAAACTTGACACATACCTTTTGTGAATGCTTTAGTTTTGGATTAACGCAAGTATGTCACCTTTCTTTCGAAACACATATCGTTTGGAATATTGATGACAACATTATTTAAATTTGCTTCAAAATGTTAAAAACCCAGGTTTTTTTAAACTAAGTTTAAAATTTAATAATTCATCACTCCTTAAATAATATTATTGTTTTGTCGGTTACTTGGTTGCGTGATCGCCGCGCGTGGTTTATGTGAATCATGTCACCCGCGTGACATAATCAAATCGCCATGTGATATGATTCAAGTCAGCCGCTTACGTCAAATACGATGACGTAAGGCGCAATTAGATGATAAATCTCATGCTCATGTGTTACAAACTAAACTATCCGATTGGACGCTTTGAATTTGAGGTATAATATTCTCCCATATTTACAGTGAAAATACAAAAAGTGTCCCACTTCCGGTTCTGTAGTTTGTTGTGATTTACTGTAATTTGTTCTGTTTTTCTGTAGCGATTACCGATTTATCGGCAAATACCGCGATAAAACTTGTTTTTTTCTATTTTTAAATATGATAATTTGTAGCAAAGGGAAATAATGCGTTTTTCGTTAGTTTCATTGCATAAAAGGAACGTAATTTAAATTTTATCGCAGTATTTGCCGATAAATCCGTAATCGCTACAGAAAAACAGAACAAATTACAGTAAATCACAACAAACTACAGAAGCGGAAGTGGGACACTTTTTGTATTTTCACTGTAACATTGGCTATTCACAACATTCCTGCACTTCATCATATTATAATATAGCTACACGTGGAGCCATGAAATCATTCCAATCAAAATTTGATCCAATTGTATTTCCTGTGATAATACACCTTATTTGTAGCTAATAAATTTTTTTGACTTGCAAAATGTCTTTATGATTACTAAGTATTATAGTAAAACATGAGCAGCCGATCTTTATCTGACATACAAACTCGTGCCGAAGGCGAGAGTTTGTATGTCTCAGATAAAGATCCGATGCGAATGTTTTAACGTACTTAAAAAACGACCCATCTTATGAGTTCATTGGTGAAGTAATTTTGTGCTGTTTACATGAATCCGGATTGACTTTCAATCCGGATCGAAATGTCCAGTCAGTCCGTGTTTACATGGAAAATGGGTTCGAGGATTGGAATTTACGCGGGAAATTTCAATTCCAGGGTGGCGAATGATGTAAATATCCTAGCAGTAGTTTTCTTTTCGGCTCTTTCCGCGCTAATATACTTAAACATGTGCATGAAGCTACTAATTTTGCAAAAAGTCATTTTAAGAAAGAGAAAATAGCCATGTTATCTTATCCGCTCGCTTTCTCATTCCGGAATGAGTTTCGCTTCGTGTTTACATGGGGATCGAAGCAGCCTCGTACCCAGGCGCTAAAAATGGGCACACTACAGTGTTTTTATATAGATCAGTGGCTCGAGCGCGCGGGGTTGCTTGGGGAGGTTGCAGGAAACGAAGCGCCTGGCAGAATTTGTAACAAACATGGCGGACATGAGGATTCAAATGAGGAAATTGCTGTACTATACTCAATGAAATTGAAAGGCCTGCCCATCGAGCGTGATATTTGGGAAAGATTTTATGCCCAAATAATCACTGCGTTGATAATAATTATTTTTCCTCGAAAACGGTATTATATATTTATCATTTTAGCTGGCGAGTTTCCACAGGACCTCTCGAAATTTAATAGAAAGTCCCCTGGTCATGGTTTATTTCAACTGGTTGAAAATATATGTCTGGTATTGGATGCACATCATGAAATGTACTGCCTTTTTACAGTTTGAAAGAAAAGTATTCTGACAACAAAGCCAAAGTCAAAGAAACTGGCCAAGTTTATATTCTTGACATTTTAATAATACATTGAATTTTATAAATATGGAATGTTGAAACTACTATTTCTTTGTACTGATGATACATTTTACCTCAGAGGAGAAAATTAACTGGAAAATATTTAATGATTGTAGGTTTCTAAAATTTTGCCAATAGAAGGAATATAAATTAACATGCATGAGTGCTTTTTAGTATGCAAAATATGGTGAAGTTAAAATCATAAATTTTAGAGCTCTATTGTTGTAACTGGCTGAAATTATATAAAGCACAAACCAAACCAAACTAATCTCATCTCATGCATGGTTCACCTGTTGATGTTTGTCATTCACCTTACTTTTGAGTTTTGAACTATGAAGGCAATTGCCCTTGATTGCCAAAATCTACTATGCTTACACTAAGGAATGGGGTATACTCTGGACATACCTCTGGTTGCATACAGTGCATTTGATACCAGTTACAGACATAGTCTAACAAATTGGACAATTTAAAGGCATGGTTGCACATTGCAAATTGTTGTGCTGATTACAGTACAGATGGTATTGATATTTAAAAATCAATGGCATTTGAAAAATATGTGGCAAACATTTGATGGTCTCACTGAAAATATTTGTCAACAGTTAGCAAAATCTAAAATCAGCCCGGCAAAGTATGGTGTATAAACACACAAAAATACACCCATACATGTACCATACATATACACACAAGATTTGCCATGTTGCCATGGAAATTGGTCTTGAGATTAAACAATCCAAACATGTTTACACACACAAATGCTTTACCTGAAATCATTCTCAGGTCACTCAAGGTAAGTCCCAGTAAACAGCTTGGACAGGTGTAGGTTTGTAGTGTAAACACAAGACCCATCCCAGTTGTCTCTGTGCTTACTCCTAAATCCTCAAGAATGTTTTACACAACTTGACTAAATGAGATATACCTCATCAACATACTATGCAAACAACCCCTGGAAGATGTAACCTAGAATTTTATCTATTTTGCTCATAATATAAACTACTAGTATTAACATTCAAAAAGATCTAGAGCTATGGCAATATTTATGCAATTTAATACTCTTGTGGGCCTTTATTTATACACTCATCCACATCTTAACGTCTAAACAAGCTAGGCATATTAAACTTTGCAAATTAACAACTTTGCCCATTAAGTTACACTTCCCCCTACTATAGGGCTATGGTGGTGTGCTGATTGCACCACCGAGTTTCGCGGTGCAATTGTCAGTTCAAGACCACTTGATAAACTGCTAGATTTTTCAATCTCGCCATAGTTTTCCATCTCATAATCTGCTTCAGTGGCAATGGGGACATCACTATCTAACAACATAATAAATTAACAACATTTCCATTACTCATTAATTCATAAATTTACTATATTATAATGCTTCAGATCACCAAAAATGTGATGCATGATGCATTCAAATGACTGCTGACTTAGGAACTTAAACTACATAAGTAGACAATAGGGCCATTTATACGTGACAAAATAAGTCGCGACATTCATAAGACGCGACTTAAACAAGTGGAGTTATCGCATAAATGGTTCTCTATGGCTTTGGTCTTATTTATTTGCTATAGCTATAATGTTGTTTTGGTTGTTCTTGTTTTAATATGCAAGGCATTAAATTTTACGTTGTTTCAAGTGTCTGGCATGTGAGTTAGACTTTTTGTCCAAAATTTCTTTATTTAAGACGCGTCGACTTAAATAAGAACAGCTAAAAGACCTGTTCTTATGTAAGACGCGTCTTATCCAAGACGCGTCTTACATAAGAATTCTGTACCTTTTATACCACAAACTCGCGTCTTACTTAAGTCGCGTCTTATGTAAGTCGCGTCTTATTTTGTTCCGTATAAATGGCCCTAATACCTTCTTCAAAATCAAGTTGGAAAAAGGATGCATTAAATATATCATCAGAACTTACTGATGCTATCAAGAGAAGATTTAATAGGTGTTTTAAAAACGCATGCAAGTGATGCAGCAAATATTTTGTTGTGGCAATTTGCTGCTATTGCAATTTATATAAAATTAGCCTTGACATTGTTGTTATTGCATGAACCAAAGAGACAAATATAACAGCATTCAACACTGAACAGATTTATATAACAATATATATCGCTATTTTACATCATATAAAATAATGTAAATATTTAGCTAAAATCCTTTCGTTTTTAATATCAATTCTATTATAACACAGGTATATCATATTAAAAATGACTCGTATTATTAAAGTTAACAGACTCAGTCAGTATATTAATTCAAATAAAGGTTAAAAAGCGCCTATTAAGTATGTTTAAAGAAAAAGATTACCTTCATGTGGCTGTCATTACTCCGTCTGGTCCATATTGTCACGGAAATTGGGCACAAAATGCACAAAAACGCTTAAAAACTACATTTCTAAACTAAATTTCAGAAATCGACAATTTGTTGTCACGTGTCGAACAAATTCTGCCAGGCGCCTCCTGTTCCAGTTGCGTCCTCCCCAAGCACCCCCGCGCGCTCGCTCACCTTAGCCACTGATCTATATAAAAGTACTGTAGTGTGCCTATTTTTAGTTAATTGCCCCTGGGTACGAGGCTGGGATCGAAGCCAAATTTCGATCTGGATTGAAATCTCGATTCGGAATAAAATTAGGATCAAACTAGATCCAGATCGAGTTCTAACTCATTCCGGACTCATAGTACAATCAAAATAGAAAATAGGTCCGAAAAAAATAGTAAAAAGCCAAAAATTGGCTTATGCACTCTCTTCAGCAACCTTGATAACATACTAAAAGTCCTCATGTATCCTCTTGGAGCTTTCTCCATTATGACAATATGGGAGTAATAGGGAAATCGAAAAAAAACTTGTCATAATGGAAAAAGCTCCAAGAGGATACATGGGGACTTTTAGTATGTTGTTCAGGATAGTTAAATGATTGCATCTAACAATTTTTAGCTTTTTACTATTCTTTTCCAACCTTGGCCTTAAAATGAGATAAAATTACTGAACTATCATGTGCTCATCCAATAGGTTTGTATTAAAATGGAATGAGTTCATTCTGGATTGAAAGTCAATCCGGATTCATGTAAACAGCACCTAAGCCGAGAAACTCAAAGCTGAAGTTTATGTAAATCAGGACAAATCTTTATCCGATTTGCAAACATTGATTAAACATTCTTTTCTTTTGAATTTTCTAATTATTATTCAAAAACTCATTAATAATTCATGAAGCAATTATCCAATCTTGAGTAAGAAATTAGTCACCTGCATACGTCTTTATACCACCTAAAGAACACTTTAACAAAAGACCATTGTTATGCAAACTATATAAAGATTTTTTATATAAAGATTTTTATATAAAGATTTTTATATAAAGATTTGACTTGTTATGCAAACGTTTTTGAAGTACTATTTAAAGCACGCGTAGGTCGTGTTTTATTAGGTCTAAAGCCACTCGCGCTGCGCGCTCGTGGCTTTAAACCTAATAAAACACTCCTGCTCGGTTTTTAATTAGTACATCAATATTTTAAGTACTATATTTAAAGCACGAGTAGGAGTGTTTTATCACATATAAAACACGACACGTAGCGGAGTGTTTTATATGTGATAAAACACGACTACGAGTGCTTTAAATGGCTTAAAGAACGCCCATCTTCTGATGAGTACATTAGCGAAGTAATTTTTAAAATAAACTTTGTCTAAACCGAGAAAATCAAAGCTAAAGTTTATGTAAATTAACATGATTTTTTATCACATATAAAACCACGACACGCCTATGATTTTTCTTTGTGTTTTGCTCCTGAATTATTAATCAGTTTTTAACGTACTATTTAAAAAACGAGCAGGAGTGTTTTATTAGGTTTAAAGTCACGAGCGCGCAGCGCGAGTGGCTTTAGACCTAATAAAACGCGACCTGCGAGTTTTTTGAATGGCTTCAAAAACGTATGCATAATAAGTCAAATCTTTATATAAAAATCTTTATATAAAAATCTTTATAAAAAAATCTTCATATAGTTTGCATAACAATGGTCTTTTGTTAAAGTGTTCTTTAACTGGTATAAAGACGTATGCACATGACTAATTTCTTACTCAAGATTGGATAATTGGTTCATGAATTATTGATCAGTTTTTGAATACTATTTAAAACATGAGCAGCAGTGTTTTAAGTCTGATAAAACACGCACTGCGAATGTTTTCATATTTTTAGAGCCAAAATGTAAACAAATGCTATTCTTAGTCGAAAACACTTTTGCGCTTGCTATGATGTGTAATGTACACAATGTAATAATATGTTGGTGCACTTGCATGCGCCACTATCGAATATTTAACAAATTACAATTCCCTTTTAAAAGATAAACAAGGAGACTTTAATTATTTATTATTGATTAATAAGTTTAAAGCGTTTAGTTCGAAGATTAAATTTTCAAGTTTAGTAAATAGGAATATTGTCAATATTAAAAACACTGGATAACAAAATACGACAGGATAAAACTAAACAATATTATTATACATCCAAATTTTATTCTTGTTTCTTATTGGTCAACATCCCCCGGCTAATTCTCAATGTCAGGTATTTTACATTGACGTCATCAGCGTTCAATAATTTTTTGGAAAAATAATTATTCAATATAAAGAATATTAGTGTGGTGGTAGAAGGAATGTGCATTTGCAATTTTATTTTGCAGCTAAATACATTTCAATTTAATTCGCAAGTAAATAACAGATCTGGCATTTTTACCGTTTACACCACATCAAAAAGTATATAGCCGAATTATATACTATTCTATTTATAATGCAGAAAATATTACATCTCGCATGCATCGTAACTGATAAAAGTATGTAACAATCAACGTTTTCCCTACACTCAGTTATTTTGAAAATTGTGCGCAAAAACATTAAGGGCGAAAGTATTCAAGTAAATGAACATTGTTGTGATCACTCATGTGTTTTCGTTGAGTAATTTTGTGGTAAAAATGATGAAATGCTGTTCATTAAGAATATATTTTCTAACTCGCTTTGCTTAACTGCAGATCGATAAACGGAAAAAGATCAAATATCACGAAGTCATAATTTATGCTAAACAGAAGATTATGAAGGCAGTGATTATCGTGTTGGCTTACATTGTAGTCTTATCATTCCTGCAAGTTGTTCAAGACGTCAGCAGTTGTCCAAGACGTAGAAGTGATGGGGGAGGTGGAGGAGGCTGTAAAGCTCGGGGGTGCAAAGTAAGCTCGTGGTCATGGTGGAGTAGTTGTAGTCATAGATGCGGCTCTACGGGAGAACGGACACAATCGAGAAGCAAAACACAACGTGAAAAATGTGGAGGATCATGTCCATATTCGTTCCAGCGTAATACACCATGTAACAGATACGCATGTAAACATGGAGGAACTCCGATCCCTGGTCGATGCCGCTGCCTGCCAGGTTGGACAGGAACCTGTTGTGAATCTGGTGAGTGAAGATTAATTATACAGGGTGTATAAAAAAAGGTAATCGAACTTCAACGCGCTATTATACGTGAATTACTCGGCGTATGAACAATTGGTTTACATATTCGGAAAGATCAGGCTTTTAGCTATTGAATGACATGCTTTTCATGCCAAGTGGAGAAAAAATAAGCATGTACGAGGCCGATTAAAGATGTTAGTCAAAATCGCATATTTTCACCTTTGTGCCTAATTAAAACAATGGACAACAAAAATTGTCCATCATTCTGAATCAAAAATTGCTCAGTTGTATGTAGCCCTGAAATATACCAAGCGACATGCAACTGTCTTTATAATGGTATATGGTTTCCTATTCCCATTTTCCTTTTCTCAGTTCTAATAACCCAAATCCCATTTCCCAATTCAAAAATAGGCCAGTCTCTGTTCCCATTATTTACCCCTTTGGGACCATATTTAGCGTTAGTTAATTTTAAATAGAAGAACTTCACATGCCACGCTAACTTGATCTGCTTATATGACATATATGAGGTTTGTTGAGGCAATTAATAATTTGAATGTTCACGTACAGTGAACAATTGCACCGCCTTAACTTCGGTAGCATACGCTGCAAAAATATCGAAGAATATTTATATAAAATTCTAAAATATATTTTTATTTTAAGAAAAAAGCGAACTAAATTCCATCACGTATTATTTGATGTAAATAAGATCTTAGGAATACTAATTACAGTACTGTACTATTCTTAATACTTTTTCACCTTTCAATCCGCTTGCAAATAGTTTCTGCTTGTAAATGATTTCTTCTTTTAATGATGTTTTTACTTTTTTCTCTAAATACTCGGGGCCTTACTATAAAAGTCTAACAGGATTTCCTAAAGGTCCTTATCCCATTAATATCTTGTAACTATTTTTATTTTTTAACTACTTGTAAATAATTACTGGACAAAATGAAAATTAAAAAATAGGCCGTTTGCTGTGACATCGAAAAGTGCTTAAAAACGATTCTCATTTCCCATGTCTTGGAACTGAAATATTTTTACGGGAACTACACTTTCGAACACGCTGAGTTCAAATCCGAAAAGTTCCCGCTCCGTGGACCTGCAATTTTATCTTAACTAATTTTATGACAAATTTATTCATTGTTCAACGACACGGATCGATGACGACAAACCATTATGTCAATCAAAAGGACCAATTTCTATTAATTATGGTTGCCATTGAGTAATTTTAAAAAGAACAAAACAATAGACACTCCGAAAATAGTTAATATTTTATTCAACGTTTCGACTAGGTTTCAGTCATCATCAGGAATGACGCTATTGAAAAATACTGAGATATATATTTACAAGTTAAGCGGATCAAATTACGCGCTAATTAAATATCACAAGATCTAGCTTAGAGGCTCTAGTTCCGTGATTAAGTTCCGGTTTTTGGCGATGTATAAGTAAGGACTCCTTATATAACAATAATGACCAATGTATAGATTTATCTAAAATAACACAGTTTTGGTATATGATGGCTTCTGTGGTATGTGGATCAAATTGAGCAAGTAGTGTGTTGGGTAGGTTCAGTAGGGTCTGGTAATATTGGAAGTATTCACATGACATAACATGTTTGTGAACTTCTGAGTTTTTGTCGGAGGAGTGTTCTTTAATAGATAGGTGTTGCTGTTCGTCGTGTCATTGATCGTGATAAATTTGGGACGGGCTATCAATAATCCGTTGGCTTCGCGTTACATCTGTTTTAGATACCTTGATCGCGTTAAAAGAGGTATTTCTCAGCCCAGAGGCATAGCCATAAGACTTAGCATCAACGTCCTTTTGATTTTATAGAGATAGAACCAGAACTGAGGATTTTAGAAATCTTTATCTGAAGCTTCTCAAAGTTGCAGACAAGAAAATATGTTGTTTACGTCCAACACGCATAATATTACATAACTCAAAATGATTCGAGCAAAACCGGTCTTTTGTTAAAAGGAGGACTGGTTAATAAAAATTGGTCCATTTGATAAACATAATCGTTTGTCGTCATCGATCCGTGTCGTTGAACAATAAAAAAAAGTTGTCGTGAAATTAGTGAAGATACTAGAAAATACATGCACGCAGAAACCCTCGCCTTGCTGACAAAACAATTCTATTTTCCGAACATGAAGTATCTAAAGTAGTTGTGATGCAGAGGTTGTCATGGTAACACGATAATTTTTTTAAGAATATTCTTACAAATGAAACATCGCCTAAAAATATTACTTTTAATGACAAAATTATCAATTTCCCAACACACACACATATATATATATATATATATATATATATATATATATATATATATATATATATATATATATATATATATATATATATATATATATATATATATATATATATATATATATATATATATATATATATATATATATATATATATAATAATAATATATATATATATATATATATATAATAATAATAATAATAATA
>CACRXK020002196.1:0-45547 GCA_902702795.2 Paramuricea clavata
AGTTGGTTAGAGCTTGACAACTGGCCTCTGTAGCTCAGTTGGTTAGAGCTCGACAACTGTCTCTCTGTAGCTCAGTTGGTTAGAGCTCGACAACTGGCTTCTGTAGCTCAGTTGGTTAGAGCACTGCACCAAAATCACAGGGCAGCAGGTTTGATTCCTGACAGAGGGCAAATAGTTGCATTTTTCGCAACGGCTCCTGGTTAGATCTAAAGCCTGTTTTCCACTTCAAGCGTATCGTACCGGAACGTACTGGTGAGCATGCGCAGATTGGAAATAGGTTGATCAAATCACGTACTTCTGGGTATATCAAAATGAAAAGTTCGTTGCGAGTCAACTTTTGGCGTAATGCTGAAGTACTAACCAATCAACATTCACTAAATTTTTTGATAAATTTCGGTACGGTACGCTTGCAGTGGAAAACGGGCTAAGCTGATAAATGTATAAAAAATCGACATGAAACTTTCATCTACAAAATCCTTTCATAACTTACTCTCCAATTTCCGCATCCGGTGTTTCCATTCTTTCCTTTTCTTTCATTATTTCATTTAAATTATACAAAGCACGACGCAGTTCATTCAGACGCATGAGACAAGCCCTGGAAGAGATACAATTAAACTTCAGATGACTTCGAACAGTTTTCGTGATACGGAAGTGTGATACGGAAGAACTATTTTTCCTTGGTAAATAAATCTAATCGCTTAACATGGGTTTATATCATCTTAAAAGCTCGGTTACCTTCGCTCCATTCTATATTTTAATACATTATCAGAACAGTAGAAACTACTATAGACATTATCAGAACAGTGGCAATTCCACCCAATTCACTCACATACAATTACTTTATCACAACAGTGATAACTTGGCAGGGGGGGGGGGGTTGTCTGAAAATGTGATTTAAGTATAATTAAAAGTCTCCCTCGGGAGATGACATGGCCACCAAAGGAAAAGGAACTTGAGACAGATAAGTTCAAGGTTGTGGCTGAAGGGGATGAACGAGAGGTAGGTGACCGTGAGAGGTCTGGGTCTAGTTGCGTGTTTATTTTTCGTGTTCGTGGTACACGCGTGAGCAACTCACTAAGTGAAAAGAAATAATAGAACTTCATAATATATTCAATCTAGTCCCCGGACATTATTCTGGTTCATACCTGACAGTATTCTGTGCATGAAGAATGGTTCCTTTCAAATCTTCGGGCGTACTTAGTTGGAAGTAGAAACCCATGCGTTGTTCAAGTTCGGACACTTCCTGTAACAGAAGAAACGTCCGGACTAAACTTATGCTCGTGATGCAGGAAAAAAGCGGGAAATCAACAGTCGTATATCCTATACCTTCTTCTGTGGTTCTGTGTACAGCAGTACGTTGCTAACGATATCAAGAATGAGAGCGTATTGTGCCTAAAAGTAAACAGAGGAAGAACCGTTTAGAACTGATAGAGCTATCCAGCATAAATAAGGTTAGTTTAGTTTAAGTTTCCTGCATGTAATAACACTGGATCAATAAGAGATGATCCTTACTGGACCTCTAGGAAGAACACTTTATAACTGATAGAGCTATCCAGCATAAATAAGGTTAGTTTAGTTTAGGTTTCCTGCATGTAATAACACTGGATCAATAAGAGAAGATCCTTACTGGACCTCTAGGAAGAACAGTTTAGAACTGGTAGAGCTATCCAGCATAAATAAGGTTAGTTTAGTTTAGGTTTCCTCCTGTAGTAAAATTTAGAACTGTTAGAGCTATATAGTATTGAAAAGGTCAGTCTAGTGTACTCCGATACCGTGACGTACAGAATTAATGCAGATCTCCAACACAGGATGCTTGAGAGTGAAGGTGTTCACTGGATCCCAGGCACTTTGATTATCACGAAGTTTTGAAGATGGTGACGGGGCAGGCTAAAAAGAAAATAAAAATGTAAGAAATGTCCACAGACAAAAGAGACTCCAGCAAGCTCAATCATGACGGGCAAAGTCCGCAAGTACAGGTAGATTTGCCAGAAAAATTCAGCCAAAGTTACTATCCCTAAATTTATATAGTTTTCAGTTAAGTATAAACAAGAGTTTTACTGTAGTAAGTTCACTGCCAATCAAATTCTTTCGCAGCTCATGTGTGCTGAAAGCGAGTGAAATAATCTTATGAAAAGTAAATTTTATTATGCACAAGCAATTCTAACTATGACAAATGACAGTACAGTATTGACAATTGTACCAAGTTATTTTCTCACCGTATTGGAAGCAGGAACTGCCTCTAATCCATCTTCCAGTTCGTCGTCAAAACTAGCGTAATAAAACTGACATCCACACCTGGAAACAATTCTCTGTAACTTCGTGTTCGTCGCTACCATGTTATCAACTAGAGATCCAATACAGTCACCAGTACCCAGCACGGAGCTCAGGTCAGTTAGATCAATTCCCGTGTTTTTACGTCGAGCTTGAATCGTGCTCGAGTCTAACCACAAGTTGTCTGTGTTCGTGATATCTTCATTTGAACCCACTGTACAAAAATACTGAGAGAAACAGAGACTTTTGTTATTGGAATGAGTACTCTAGTTTAGTTCTATCCAACTTTATGAATACTTTCGAAAAGAACGATACCTGCATATTTTCCAAATGTCCGACCCATGTTTTCTTATTCAGCAGCTTTCTTCCACTCTGCGTAGGACGATGTAAACGATTGAGAACCTCGGCATTACCCGCAGTGACCAGCAGGCAGCCAGAGTTTTCAATGCCTTTTAACATCACTTGAGAGTTTACGAATTCAACTAAAGAAAAAATTCGAAGTTTTCCTTAAGGTAATCCCATTTTGTTTTGTAGTAATACTACTAATACTGGACCAATACTAAATTGTCCTTACTGGGCCTCTGGGGAGAACAGTTTAGAACTGATAGAGCTATCCAGTATAAATAAAGTTAGTTTAGTTTAGGTTTCCTCCTGTAGTAACACTGGATCAATAAGAGATGACTCTTACTGGACCTCTAGGAAGAACAGTTTAGAACTGATAGAGCTATCCAGTATAAATAAAGTTAGTTTAGTTTAGGTTTCCTCCTGTAGTAACACTGGATTAATAAGAGATGACTGTTGCTGGATTTCTAGAGAGAACATTTTAGAACTGATAGAGCTATCCATGCAGTATAAATAAAGTTAGTTTAGGTTTCCTCCTGTAGTAACACTGGATCAATAAGAGATGATCCTTACTGGACCTCTAGGGAGAACAGTTTAGAATTGATAGAGCTATCCAGTATAAATAAAGTTAGTTTAGTTTAGGTTTCCTCCTGTAGTAACACTGGATCAATAAGAGATGACTGTTACTGGACCTCTAGGAAGAACAGTTTAGAACTGATAGAGCTATCCAGTATAAATAAAGTTAGTTTAGTTTAGGTTTCCTCCTGTAGTAACACTGGATTAATAAGAGATGACTGTTGCTGGATTTGTAGAGAGAACAGTTTAGAACGGATACAGCTATCCAGTATAAATAAAGTTACAGTAGTTTAGTTTAGGTTTCCTCCTGTATTAACACTGGATTAATAAGAGATGACTGTTGCTGGATTTCTAGAGAGAACAGTTTAGAACGGATACAGCTATCCAGTATAAATAAAGTTACAGTAGTTTAGTTTAGGTTTCCTCCTGTATTAACACTGGATCAATAAGAGACGACTCTTACTGGATTTCTAAAGAGAACAGTTTGAACGGATAGAGCTATCCAGTATAAATAAAGTCAGTTTAGGTTGACTTACAATGCCATCGTTGTTCATGTACGTCCTCGGAGTTACAGAGGGCATAGCCACCTGATTGCGTCTCGTCAGTTGTACCCTAAATAAAAAATAAAGAAATGAAGTAGCAGTTGGAGAAAACGAAATACGAACAAGAAGAATACGACCACGAAGCAGGACACGAAGAATAATAATTCATTAATACACTGATACATATGTACACTACATACACACGTCTCTTGACTTTGGCCCGTTCTAAGCCATAGATATCTTATATACACTAGATAGCGCATCTCTTTTAGTAAAATTGAAGCCAAGAATATTCCAGCGGTTACCCCCATTTGAATAGATGGCGGCCATATCGGAGTTTCCCACTCGCTAATAAACGCTTAAAAAAACAACAATAACTTTCATCATTTGAATAGTTTAAAAATGTATTTGGAATAGGGTTAACTTAATCTTTAAGTTCCCTGTTTAAGAAATAGGAAACATACGAATCTTCTCATTTCATGGGAACGACCTGAGACTGCAATCACGGTTTCAATTTTTGAATTGCACAATAATTAGATGCACTATCTAGTGTATATAAGATATCTATGTTCTAAGCCCTAACTTTCCATGGGTGTTGTAAGCTACACCACTGCACCGAAATTTTTTCCACCTCCCCCACTATTTCCACCAAAGTCCGTACCTCCTCTGTTTGAACATAAAATTTCGAAGAATCAGCAGACTCCGAGACCAGTTTATCGAGTAAGACATCACTTGTAGTTGATCGAGGTCTGGACCCAGGTACATCTGCATCGTCACCCCCCTGGAAAAATAAATACAAGGGGACGTTTTAGTTTCTGTATTTCTGCACGTCTGTTCATTACAAAACTTCAGAGAAGAAAACTCCTACCGATCCAGACAAGATCTCTAAAAAAATATTTCCAAATTTATAAACAAGCTGTCAGGAAGTTTGCTTTGAATTGTTGGTTAACCCAGGGTTAAGCTAATCGCCTTTTGAACAACCTGCCAAAGGTCTTCACAGTAAGTGAAACAGGGACAGCCAGTCGAACATAAAATATTAAAGAAACATAAAATATTAAAGGTCTTTCAATGGACAAGTGAGCACTAATTATAAGCTGTTAAACACGACCATGGTAACATGGTTATAACTTAAGGAGTACTCACTTTGTCTTTGAATACAGTAAAACGGAAAATTCTCTATGAAATGCCATCCAAAAATGTCCCCCACCCCCGAAAAATGGTCCATCCCCTCAAAATATCCCGCTTCACACTCCAGCCAAAAATATCTCCGTAACTGTCCATAGAAATATTAAAATCCATGTTTACAGGTTGCTCACCTCCATTTTTCCACCAATAGTTTTCGTGAAAAGATCGTCCAACTTCGTTTGGCTCGTCGAGAGTCGACGTGTTGACGAATCCCTCCGAGTACTGACGTCGGGGGAAGCCTCAGGCACTGCAGTGGTCTTCCATAGCAAGAATTAAAAAATATTTTAAAATCACTACAGAAAAATATTGGCGAAGAATGCAGGGATGTTCATACCTTATTGTCAACTTTAGCAAATTTCAGAGCATCAGCTGATAAATCTCTTTTCAATTGCTGAATTGATACGAAAAAAATTAAATTTAAACTTTACCTATAGCTTGGTCTAACTCACATGCCTAGTCACCATTTTTTTGATAATGTAAGCACAGAATGGAACAAAGGTACCCAAACATTTAAATTATATATGTGAGTGTATTGGGTGGCATAACTCACATGTCTAGTCACTGTTCTGATAATGTAAGCATAGAATGGAACAAAGATAACCAAGCATTTAAATTATATATGTGAGTGAATTGGGGATGGGATAACTCACATGCCTAGTTACCACTGTTCTGATAATGTAAGCATAGAATGGAACAAAGGTAACCAAGCATTTAAATTATACATGTGAGTGAATTGGGTGGGATAACTCACAAGCCTAGTCACCACTGTTCTGATAATGTAAGCATAGAATGAAACAAAAGTATCCAAGTGAATTGGGATTGAGTTTCAACGGATTACTTCTATGACAAAAAACCTCCAGGAGAAATGAACTATGCTGCACTATAGTCTACTGTACCTGCGATCGTGTGTATGTTTCCACTAGGCCAAAACTCAATTTTCTATTTGTCAATGTCCATACTCCACGGAAATTATGACAGACTAGATTATGAGTGTAATCCTGTCAGAATATATAAGTTGACATTATAATGCTGTCATCTTTTTAATCCTCTTAACAAGTTCACAATACGGAACAATCATCGTTATGCTTCAAATTTACTATACCTCCAAATTATCTGACATTGTTCCATCAATTTCCGTTTGTTCTTCAAAAGTATTTAATTCCTTTCGCTTATAAACCAGTCTGAAAAATAGAAAGCATTAGGTTTTTATAGAAACAGGATAAGAGTTGACAAACGTTGACAAGTGAGAGTTGTGTGAGAGTTTCCTTAACTCCTTATGAAGACCAGTACTTTATCACGAGGGTCACAAGTTTATTAGTTGTAAAACTATTATGTGTTAGCCTCGTTAAATAAAGTTTAAATGAAATAAAAATGAAACTCCTACGGCTGTCTCAAATAAGAAGACGAGTTGTATGAATGTTGACAAGAGAGAGTTTCTGCAAAGTTTCATCAGGGTACATTGCTCTATTTGATAAACAAGAACTTCATCCACGTCCTACCCAGCTTCATAAGATCTGAGTATGGATAAAACCTGAGTGAGCGTTTGGACAAAACGCCTAAAAACATACCTATCTACATGTCCAAGATAGAATTTTGATGGCTCCAAAGTTTTTGGTTCGAAAACGTCCTTGTCAGGTCCAGAACTTTCCTAAAAAGGTTCAGCACAATACAGAACATGTACGTCTAAATATACGAAGATATTTATTGTACAGTGTTAAATATACAGAAGAAAACTGGAGAGTCAAACTGGAAACACTCTTCTCACATGCGAATGAGGTGAAATCATATCGTTTATTAAACAGTACTTAATTGTTTCTTAGCTGCTTTAATGCGCTCTATTTATTAATTTTACTCTAATTATATCTTAGCTGCGTTGAATAAAATTCTTGTCTTCCAACTTCTGGATGAACGAAGATCGGGGAAGATTAAAAGTAAGACTTTTTTGGCAACGAAATAATACAATAGATCTTACCGATTATTCTCTTTTACCTTCGTTTCCATGTTGACTTATTTAAGCATGTCAGGGGCAGATAAAGATTATATTCCTATGTTTCCCTGAAAGAATTTGTTTCTTGCTGTTCTTAAGCCCTGTTTAAACGGATCCAACATTGTTGGACCAACATCATCCAACATTGTTGAAATAATGGCTCAAACGGCTTCTTTTTCAAATATTTTTGTCAAGACTAGGTTTAGAGTTTGAGTAAAGCTTATCTAACCAAAAAGATTTGAAAGAGAAGCAGTCATATCTAGTATAGTAACATTGTCGGATGATGTTGGTCCAACAATGTTGGATCCGTTTAAACAGGCCTTTAAGCTCAATAACAAAATAATTTTCAACTCTACTAAGCACAAAACACGAGGCCATTGGGAAAAGAGAATAATTGGGAAGGTCTATTCTATTGTTACTGTACAAAATAAGACACATAAATACAATATTATTCGAACCTGATTAGGAGCAGACTGTTCATCACTCTCGTTCCCAGGCTCCTTCTCCTCCACACATGTGACGTAACAGGTGACGTCCTCAATTTCACTATCCAGTTTAATTATAGTCCAGGTGGCCGCCGGTCTTCGAACCAAGCCATCCTTGTACTCTGACAAGCCAACTCTGTAGACTGTATTCAAGCTTCCTGTGCCAAGATTCAGCTCAGCTCCTAAATGTTTTGTGACGGAGCCCCAGTAAAATACACTGAGCTGGGGGAATTTTAAGTTGAAGCCAACATTTCTGAAAATAAATTATAATAACGAACTTAGACAATGGTTGTTAGGTACAAGGAGGTCACAAAAAGTTCCTAAATGCTTGGTAAGTGATTTCATATTATTCTGACACTGCAATAGAACAACGAAAAATTCGTTGGCTGGAGCGGGATTTGAACTCGCATCTTCGGGTATCTATGCGAGTTCAAATCCCGCTCGAGCCAACGAATTTTTTGTTGGTCGATTGCAGTGTCAGAATAATATGAAACTGGTTTTTCGTATCTCTGAGGATGGTTCTGAAATAGACTTGATAACTGAACCCCAGTAAAATACACTAGGCTGGGGGAATTTTAAGTTGAAGCCAACATTTTTGAAAATAAATTATAATAGCGAACTTAGGAAATTGTTGTCAGGCACACGGAGGTAACAAAAAGTGCCTACATGCTTGGTTGCTGAGCCACAGTAAAATAAACACTGAGGCCAGCATTCCTGCAATGAAAATGATGTGTAATAATTTCAAACTCATTAATAATTCATGAGTAAATTAGCCAACCATATTGCTTTATTTTGCTCACGTGATAATACTGGATACCTGATGAAGTACATTGATCCAATCCTAGGACTGGATCAAAATTAATTCAGTCCTTGGACTGGATCAAAATGAATTAAGTAGTTATTCGTATGAGATGTCATTTCAAATCCTCCAATTCGGACTGGACTAGGTTTCAAGTCCTCGCATTTTGATCCAGTCCTCTGCTTCGCCTCGGACATAATCAAATTGTGTGGACTTAAAATCTAGTCCAGTCCTCATAGTCGGGTTTGAAATATTACATGAACCACGCATAATTGTTAAGGCACTTCATGGAAATTGGAAACAATGTAGGACATTGATAATTTGCCAACCTGTAGTGGCGACTTAGCGGTTTTCTCTTGGGCATGATTCTGTTGAATATCGAGCCTTTCTTAATTGGACGACTGACATTCCGCCAAACAGCAGCCTAAGATACGAAAAATATCGTGATAAACATAACCTGGATATTTTACATCCTAATAACTTCAATCACGTTATAATAATACCTGGAAATTCTGAAACCATCTGAATGTACTGGCGTAAAGAAGTATGGTGGGAACGTCGTCCTCCTTCATAGAAAGAAAGAATCTACGTGAGCCAAACACAGAGAGATAAACAGGCCAAACGAACAAACAATCTGGGCTTTTGTCATTGTGATAATACACAACTTTGTATGTGGATGGAAACAAAAGTGTACCCACAGAAAACAGTTAACCCCATCTCTAAAGCAGTACCTTTAATCGTTCAGCGTCCACTTCAAATGATATATTTAAACTAAGGTTCTGTGATCTGAATGCAGCATAGGAATCATGAACCTAAGAGATAAAAATCATTAAAAATAATGTAGTCAACTTGTATATGTGAAGCTATAAACAGCAATGGAGACATTTTACTTGTAAACATTTAGTCCCATGGTAATGGTAGATTTCTATTGTCTAGTAATATTTAATGGCATAGTTCAGCGTTTTGAACCCTTTCAATTGAAAAAAAACAAACTAACTAGGAAAATCAATTAAGCATAATTCAATTAAGACCAATGAACTCAATGTTTTTAACAATACAAAATGTTTTAAAATGTTAAAAACATTGACTTTACTGATCTTGAATTATGTTTAATTGATTTTCCTAGCTAGTTTTTTCAATTAAAAGGGTCGTAATGCGCCTTAAAACCCATCATTCAAAAGGCTGAACTGTGCATTTAATTTGTTATTATCCTCCATTAGGCAATGCATGGAACTGTCCAGGTTATTTTTTACAATCAGTGACTCTTACCTGTCCAGGAGGTAGTTGAGGCAGTTTGTTAGGTGCACATGGTCTGATGTTATAGTGATTATTCGCATCACCCTCCTCGCGGCAATGCCATACCAGATCAGCACTGAAATGACGAAAATACGAGAAATAAACATCACACAGTTACACATGCATGGACCTTCTTAGGTGCGCCCTATGGGCGCTTTCCATATAATGGCCTGACTGGTCAGACCCGAATTCTTTTCTCTGTACCAATGGGAAAATCTGGACCTCATTCTAATGTTATCTAAATTTTCCGGTCATATAGGTCGGAAGCCAAAATGTTTTGTGTTCCATTCAACAATCTGACCGTTCTGACCGTGTTAATGGAAAGCGCCCTTAGACTCTAAATGACCGAGTCTAGCAGATTGCAGGATGGATATTTATAAAGCGAAAACTTACCGAAACTTCAAGGCAGGAAGATGAAGAACACAGCAGTCATCGTATTTGGACGCAGTCCGAGTAAACAGATCAAAATCACCAAATATCTCAAAACATGCTGCAATGTAAGAACAAATGATGAGACGGAGTGATGGAATACGCCTGGTACCACTGACCTCTAATCTAAGACCAGCACTCCAGTACACTAACCGTTGGTCCAATCAAATCTCACATTTCTCCATTCAATCTCGAGTTGTTCAGATTTATCATAAGGATTTCTTGTTGCTCGCCAGTTCAGTTGCCATTCTTTTATATTCATCGAAAGTCGACCGTGAAGTAATAACCGCATCTAAGTAGAGAAGACAAAGGCGTGTCATTGAAATATCATCAGGGAGGTCCAGTGTAGGTAGTGTTCTACAATAAGCTGTCGTGGTTTGTGTCTGAACTACCTGAAAAAGATATCTCAAACGTGCTGGTCCAGTGTGTGTAGTAATCTACAATAAGCTGCCGTGGTTTGTGTCTGAACTTCCTGAAAAAGATATCTCAAACGTGGTGGTCCAGTGTAGGTAGTTTCTACAATAAGCTGTCGTGGTTTGTGTCTGAACTACCTGAAAAAGATATCTCAAACGTGGTGGTCCAGTGTGTGTAGTAATCTACAATAAGCTGCCGTGGTTTGTGTCTGAACTACCTGAATTAAAAGATATCTCAAACGTGGTGGTCCAGTGTAGGTAGTGTTCTACAATAAGCTGAGCACTGTGGTGTTTGTGTCTGAACTACCTGAAAAAGATATCTCAAACGTGGTGGTCCAGTGTAGGTAGTGTTCTACAATAAGCTGTCGTGGTTTGTGTCTCAACTACCTGAAACAGTTCGAATGCTTTCCTGCTAGTTGAAACAAAACACGTCAGATTAGTAAGGACTAGTGACTGTTTAAGAACAGACATGAACAATGCTATTACCTTGTCCCAAAATGGCAAGCTAACACTTGGGTCAACACTGGCTTTATTGATATGCTCTAAACAACGATATTATCATAGGGTATTATTACTATTATCAAAGGCAAAGTGGCCCGATAGTTTCACCAGGTTTTTTTTGGATGATAACGAAATGAACAAAATTTACAAACCAAACGCTATGTTGACCATGGCATAGGCAGGTTCGATATCCACGCCCCAACTCATTTCAAGCTTTTGAAAATCTAAATTGCAAATATAATCCATTATAATTGCAACAAAAATAACATCTAGCAGAAATAATATCACAATAATGTAGAAATACTTACCAAAATTCAAATCGTGGAAATATTTCAAGGGCGTCATTCCTCGGCTGACTTCCTGGTCGCCCCAAGGCGGAGGAATTTCCACTACACAAGTACGCTTGGCTAGAAATGTTTACACAGAATTAGGATGGGTATTGAGAAATGCGATAGGAGCGCGGACAAAATATAAATGTCCCAAAATTTGTGTCGACGTGGGTGGGGGACCTATACCCACTTGTTTGGGGGGGGGGGGTGGCTACGCCCTTGTCCCCATCTCAGTGATGAAAATGAAGTGGTAATACCTCGCTCACACGCTGCTTGCTCTGCACCAATCAGACGACCAGAAATTTCAAATAATTCACACAAAAATAACGGCTGCTCGTAATCACGTAGCGTGAACTAAACGGAGGAGACAAGACATAAACTTTATTTATACTGCCTAGAGGTCAAATTAGGGCCATCGCCTTATTGATCCAGTGTTAATACAGAAGGAAATCATGAACTCTGAACTAAATTGAGTGTACTGGACAGCTCTATCAGTTCTAAACTGTTCTTCCTAGAGGTCCAGTAAGGATCATCTCTTATTGATCCAGTGTTACTACAGGAGGAAACCTAAACTAAAATAACTTCATTTATACTGGATAGCTCTATCAGTTCTAAACTGTTCTTCCTAGAGGTCCAGTAAGGATCATCTCTTATTGATCCAGTGTCACTACAGGAGGAAACCTAAACTAAACCAACTTTATTTATACTGGATAGCTCTATCAATTCTAAACTGTTCTTCCTAGAAGTCCAGTAAGAATCATCTCTTATTGATCCAGTGTTACTACAGGAGGAAACCTAAACTAAACCAACTTTATTTATACTGGATAGCTCTATCAATTCTAAACTGTTCTTCCTAGAAGTCCAGTAAGGATCATCTCTTATTGATCCAGTGTTACTACAGGAGGAAACCTAAACTAAACCAACTTTATTTATACTGGATAGCTCGATCAATTCTAAACTGTTCTTCCTAGAAGTCCAGTAAGGATCATCTCTTATTGATCCAGTGTTACTACAGGAGGAAACCTAAACTAAACCAACTTTATTTATACTGGATAGCTCTATCAGTTCTAAACTGTTCTTCCTAGAAGTCCAGTAAGGGTCATCTCTTATTGATCCAATGTTACTATACAGGAGGAAACCTAAACGAAACTAATTTTCTTCATACTGGATAGCTCTATCAGTTCTAAACTGTTCTTCCTCTCTTATTGAACCAGTGTTACTACAGAAGGAAACCGATGTACCAGGAGAAAACCTGTGGTGTTTGGTAGAGTCAAACTGGAAGCACTCTTCTTACATGTGACTGAGGTGAAATTATAATGAGACAACTGCATATTGCAGAAATTAAACCCTGGTCACAGAGATGAACGAAACATGCTCTAACGACTGTGACATCGACACCGCACAACATTAAGCATGATTTGTATAATTAAAGTGCTTTCATGATTCAGCTGTTGTTTACTCGTATTTTAAACGTGTTAAATTCTATCGTTTACTCAGCTTTTCAAACTATTCAAGCAATATATTAAAGCGACTGAATAATTAATTTAAAAAAGAAAAACTTCACAGCTAATATACCATGTCATGCATTTAAAATGTAAAACACTCAAAACCCGATATTTTGCAGATAATTGAGTTAAAGGAAGAATCATGCTAAATTGGTATGGGCGCCACAATTATTGCCAATTAAAGAACCAAGTATTCAAACCAACGTTGCAAAATTAATATTAACATCTAGAATTAATATAATAGATGTCATATTCACTCATTTATCTGTGGAGGAAATATAATTTGAAGGTATAAGCAATTTTGCAGTGTTCCAAAGGTTCACGTCACAAATGATCAGACAAGACAGATTTAATGACCGGTTTTCAGAAGGCCTAATATTTTTGTACCATATTAATTCCTTATCGGTATAGCGTAAACTGTCAGTCCTAAACTTCGAAAATAATGAACTGTCCGATAAAAAAATAATTAATTTTCGTATATACTTTCAAACAGGTTAAAAACCGAAATTTTATTAAATTTCTTTCCATACAACGAGAACAATTCGGTCATAATCAATTTAAACGACAATTCGTTTCGTTGAAAATGCAATTAATTTACGCGCATTTTGGGATGAATATTGAACAAATTAATTATGCTGTTATATTTGTGTATATTTACAAGGAAAGGTTATTAAAACTACGAAATACGAACTATGCTTATATATGCCATATAGCATGAAGCATGAGCGACCATATTGTATAAGAAATATACAAACATGAGGCAGGCGTGTTGTTAGGCCACATAAAAAAAATAGTTGGTTAGCGTCCTTAGCTTTTGCCAAAAAGTGGGCGGGTGGGCGCTTTTTTTTTTAATTTTTACTATTTTTTAACGCCTTGGTTTTAGGTCCGAAACTGGATTTTCTTGCGCAGTACAGATATTTTTTTATATATTTCAAAATATGATTCATACCGTCATTCTTGCACGCAATTTCGCAATTTATTAACACAATTGACTACAGTCAACAGAAATACTACATATATTAGAGCCCGTTGATCAATAAAAGTTGGGGGTTTTTTAAAATAAAAAATAAAAAAAAATCCTGAGCGGGGCCTTCTTTGTGGGCGGGCGGGGACGCTAACCAACTATTTTTTTTTTATGTGGCCTTAGTAGAGCGTGTGATTGTTGATGAAAACGTTTGCATTCTTCAATAATCTTAAACATACACATAGGATAAGAGTTGATGAGAGTGGACAGTTATGTATTGCTACAGGGGACATTTCAAGCTCTATATTAACAAAATAAAGGCGTGATGAGTGTTCCAACTATGTTTTAACTTAAATATAGAATACATGATAGAGTTGGGAAAGCATTAAGAACAGCTAATCAAAGGTCGCGTGACTGTCAACTCTCATCCTCCGTATTGATCCATGCATACTTTAATGAGAAAAATGAACTTATAGTTTTTGTGAATCAGCAGGATTTTCTATCAGATATACAAGCTCGTTCACCGTTATAATTTCCTTTTGTCTTTTCATGAATTATTGATGAAATTACCAATTAATATAATTGCAATGCTCGACGAACACTGAACAAATTAGTTATGATGTTATGTTTGTATATTTACAAGAGAAAGTTATTAAATTCACTTGCCGCGCTTTTGTATATAATTGCAATGCTTGATTCGTTAGATGCATTTGAACCGTGGCTTCACTTGTAAGCAAGACCTGCGCCATTTTAAGAAATGCATCGAATTTCTGGACTGATATGTTTCTGCTATTTTCTGGTGTGGTTCCAAGCTTTCACCTCTTCGGAACAAAGCTCAAACGTTACAGGGAACAGAACGACGAATCCAAGAGCACTAAAGCCCGACTCAACTGTCAAAGGCAAACGCCCACCAGGTAAATTTGATGTGACCAATTCCAAATTCCGACTATCGATAAAATGCCCTGCCAAAAAGAGTTGCAAGGGCCGTTGCACCCTTAACCGTGAATTCCACAAACCAAAAGAGAACTTAGAAAAGTGTTTCTGTGACCCATGGTGCGACTCCGTATTTCATGACTGTTGCTCAGATTACGACGAAGAATGCAATGCTAGTTTCATGAAAGAAAACTCTCCTAAAAACGAACTGGACGACTTATGGATGTGCACTAAAATTGACAAATATAAGCTTCCCATCTGGACAATTGGAAAATGCAAGCCTACTTGGAAAAATAAAGAGATAGCCAAGAAATGTACGACTCCAAATGATTCCGAAATTTCCACCCTAATTCCAGTGATTGATGAGAACAATGTGACATTTCAGAATAGGCATTGCGCCATTTGTAACGAAGTTACTATATTCGAGCCGTGGAACTTTACCGTCAAATGTAGTGCCGAGCCATCGAGTCGTTACACCGAGGCAGAATCCTGGCAGTTCACCGACTACTTTTGCCAAAAAGAATTTCTGAAACGTGAATTCTCCACTCGCGGAAGACGTTACTGCTACAATGTGATTAAGACATGCAAAAACAAATCACCTGATAGATACAAGAAATACTGCGCAGAACGCCCGGCAGGATTAGTTACTGATCAGTACGGCTATGAAAACTACAAAAATTTTGATTGCCTTTTATGCAACTTTGGAGACAGGGCTAATCCAACATGCGGACCATCATTGCTTGGCAGTATGGGAAAAGATCCCATATTCATCCCTAGACCATACAGCGCAATTTTTTCGATCTCAACAAAGAACAGTTTCACTTCTCATTCGCGCTGTCCAACCGCTCAAATATACAACGCCCGTTTGGGACGATGTAACGAGCTTTTTGAAGGAAACATTATGCAAAACTCGCAACAGCTGTTACAAAAATTTGCGGTTGTGTTAAAGTACGACGCGAATAAAAGCGGAATGTGCACATCGGCGAGAGATATGGAAATACGGTTTGGTTACGTCTTTGAACGGCTATTAAAAGTTAGTCTTATCGACTTAAACATGGAGTTTGGTGATTTGCGAATACATAAACAGAATGATTCTGGCTTGTTAGTGACGTTTCAGCTTCTGGGCTTAAAACAAGATTTAGGAAACAGCGAAGACGTCCCGTTTGAATATTCAAAGATCGAGAAGCTTATTTTCCATGCTAGTTTCACTAATGACACGAGTGGCGGAATCTGTCGGTACTTCTTAACCAAACGCGTTGCAAGAGAAATGACTTGTGTTCAAAACGTCACTTTCATCGCAGCGAACATCTCCACAGAGTTCCCAAACGGAACTTTACGAGTATCTCTCAACCAAACAACTCAAACCTACTACAATAAAGGCGAGTTCTTGCAATACAATGAAACGTTCTTGGCCATTTGTAAAGACGTCAAACCATCGAACTGTTCGTATTATGACGTAGTTCAGAACTCAAGTGATTTCATCCTGTTTCCCAATAGGTCAATCTACAGTCACGTGGCAAACTCGGTTTTTGACTATGGGGAATACTCCATAATCGAAACCAAGATTTGGCTGTGCTTGAAGAATGATCACGTTTGGAGAGCAAATAGAATTCAAGTCCTTTCCACATCAATTCACACGACCATACTATCTTATGTGACTTTAGTCAGTCTGACTATATCTGTCCTAAGCCTTTGTACTGTTATGATAGTTTATTCATTGAATAAATCGTTGAGGAATCTGCCAGGTAAAAACCTGATGCTTTTATGTGGAACTCTGGCACTCGCTCAGACACTCTGGCTTATAGAAAGGAACATGAGTACGTTGTCTGCTTTGTGTACTGCCGCTACAATCGCCAGCCATTTTGCATTCCTTAGTTCGTTCTGTACATCGGGTTCAATTGCTCTTCACTCGTATTTAACATTCCGTCGTGTAGCAAATGGGAAACTTTACGACGCGAGTAATACACGCGAGTTTCTGTGGTATTGCGCGTACGGTACAGGTCTTCCAGCTTTGTGGGTTGGTATATGCTGGACCTTAGATACATATCAAGTAATTTCACTAAGGAATGAAACATCAGACACGTGCTGGCTTGGAAATTCCGAGGGTTTAAAAATAGCATTTCTGTACCCGGCTGCATTACAGCTTTTCGTGAACGTAACTCTACTTATGGAAACGCTGAGGCATATTCAGAAATGTAGCAAAGCCAGTCAACAATTACAGAAGAAAAATGGAGCTACGAAACAACGCCATGTGGGGATCTATTTACGAATGTCGACGCTCATGGGTTTGTCTTGGTTGTTTGGCGCTTTTGTAGCAATATTTCCAAGGGTGGTAGCTTTCGAGTATTTGTTCGTGTTTGGAAATGGCTTCCAAGGACTTTACATTGCCCTCGCTTTCTTGTTGACGAAAAATGTGAAGAAAATAATGACTAAAAGGCTCACGCACAGCACTGCAAGAAGTCATGCTTCGCCAAACAGTGAAAAAACTAAATGGTAATAATTCTATATAAACTTGTATGTGACTACAGAGTGAGTGACGGTCTAAATTTACTTTAACTCGCTAACTTAATCTATTGCAAATTTGCATCTCAAGGAATCATAGTACGAAAGGTAGATATAACAAAGTGGAAGCATGCATCCACGATGATAAAGACATTACTCACATTAGTATAATCACATTAGCATTTAGTTGCCATATTATGAACTATGTTTAAATGTTGTAAATGAAGAATACAATGTATGAAACACTTACAGCTGAAGATGAGACTGTTCCTTTAATAAATCTCGACCATAAAGTTGAGAATTGAATGTCTTCCGATGGGAATGGGCTGAAAATAGATTGAGAGTTTGAATAAACTAAACTTAGCTCTATCCGTTCTAAACTGGTCTCCCAAGAGATCAAGTAAGAGTTATCCCTTGTTACTACAGGAGGAAACCTAAACTAAACTAACTTCATTTATACTGAATCGACAGCTTTACTGATTCTAAATTGTTCTCCTTAAAGGTCCAGTGAGGATTATCCCTTATTGTTCCAGTGTTAAGTGTTACTACAGGAGAAAACCTAAACTAAACTAACTTGATAGGGCTATCTGTTTTAACTGTTGTTCTCCCTAGAGAACAGTTAAAACAGTAAGGATCATCCTTAGAAATGAAATCATGCAGTAACGATCATCTCTTATCTATCCAGTGTTGCTACAGGAGGAAACCTCAACTAAACCACAGTACTAAACTAATTTTATTTGTACTGGATAGTTCTATCAGTTATAAACTGTTCTCCCTAGAAGAACAGTAAGGATCATCTCTTATTGATCCAGTGTTACTACAGGAGGAAACCTAAACTAAACTAAACTAACTTTATTTAGACTGGATAGCTCTATCAGTTCTACACTGTTCTTCCTAGAGGTGCAAGTAAGGATCATCTCTTATTGATCCAGTGTTACTACAGGCCAGGTAATCTCGGAACAGCCCTGGCACTAGTTGTAAAATACAAATCCATGTCTGGTTTAAAATTACTCAATATCTCATCAACGGTATTAGATTTGTATTTCAAATTTGTCCCAGACATTCATTTCCCTGTGCAAAACACAGACACGAAATTTCAAACAGTTTCACAAAAAAAATCAGGACGTGACAAGTGTTTAAAGGTACGAAACTGGATTTCCATTCTGTTGCTAATCCCAGTCCTTTTGCTCACCTAAATAAAGTAAACTTTCGTAGGAATCGAAAGTTTAGGAGAAAAGTTTAGGAGCTTTATTTAGGAGAAAACCTAAATAAAGTAAACTTTCGTAGGAATCGAGCATTGCTCACAAAGGCAAATTGTACACGTATACCTCTCATTATCAATTCGTTTTATCGCAGGTACAACTTTATCTGGCCCATTCATAGATTCATCTGCGAGAATCATTAAATTTACATCCGAAAACTCCCAACAACAAAGTCGAGTCCGTTTGTCTGCTTCGTACAATTTCTAAAAGCAAAAATGAAAAACCTGAGATTGCTTTCAGATTGTTTTTCTGTAATTTTAGACAGGAGATTGAATGCCAAACACGAGAATACGAAATTAGTGTAGTAATACAGTAGTGATGACGAAAGGCCTTCTCTCAAACCATCAGAATCCTAGAGTTGTTTTTAAAGTTTAAACTTTGAATTGCTCACCACAGATCGTTCGATGTAGATTTTTGATTTCTTTTCTCTCAAACTTTCGTAGAGATTATCGACTTTCTTGTCTAAAAGCAACGTTGAAATTATGAGCGGTTTTATACTGGATAGCTCTATCAGTTTTAAGTCCAATAAGGAACATCTCTCATCGAACCAGTGTTGCTACAACAGGCCAAACTAGGGTACGCAAATAGTACTTGTCATGATGCTTGTGATGTTACTCTGAGTGTATATCTACACCGGGCAAGCTTGAAAAATATGCCTGACCACGGTGGGAATCGAACCTACGACCTTTGGAATACTAGCCCAATGCTCTGCCAACTGAGCTACGCGGTCAGGTCGGTTCGAGTATGTGATATTTCGGAACAGAATCTAGTTCCTTCGATATCAATGTAATCTAATAATCATGACCGACCAGACCGCGTAGCTCAGTTGGCAGAGCATTGGGCTAGCATTCCAAAGGTCGTAGGTTCGATTCCCACCGTGGTCAGGCATATTTTTCAAGCTTGCCCGGTGTGGATATACACTCAGAGTAACATCACAAGCATCATATTCACCTGAGTATATTACACCAACACAGAAACAATCAGTACTTGTCATGTTTGGTAGGTTGGTTGATTTTGTGACAAACCAAACTAA
Source organism: Paramuricea clavata (assembly GCA_902702795.2). Taxonomy (NCBI): domain Eukaryota; kingdom Metazoa; phylum Cnidaria; class Anthozoa; order Malacalcyonacea; family Plexauridae; genus Paramuricea; species Paramuricea clavata. The sequence goes on from CACRXK020002196.1 coordinate 19,355, forward strand.
CCTGACAACATGTTTCCAGGATTTTTTTTCTTCTCGCTGATTCTTTCATCCAACAATATTTCTCTCGCAGTCCACTCTAAAGCTTCGTCACACAACAGCTGAAGTTTGTACAAGAAATGCATGTAAACGGTTATCCAATCTTGCATTTAAAGGTCCAACTTTATTTTATTACCATACATTAATAGCGATGCTAGCCAGAGCAACAGATCATGTTATGCAAATTTTCAATATTTGCATTATTCATTTAGATGCAGTATTCTTACCATAGCATGACCAGTTGCCATGACTAGCTTCACCACTGTACCATACCTCGTAGTTTTTACCAAGTTTCACTTCAAAAGGATCATCTTCAATTTCGAAAGACAATTTCTAAAAAAATATTAATAAATCACCGAATTACAAAGACAAGGAAATGTGAGGCGAACTTTTTCATTAAAACCTACAAGGTTGATTGTTTCAGAGTAGACAACCGACATGAATCGTCATACGATGCTGGTTTCCTTTCTGTTTTGTTCATGAATTATAAATGAGTTTGAGAAACGTGTACATAACATGGCGGGCATTCGACCTACCCTCAAATTCAGCCATAAGTCGGCATAAAGAGGATCTTTCATACCAATACTTGGTTTTCTGTACAATTGTTTCAACATTTTATTAACAATAAGAAGTTTGTCCAAAGATTTGCCAAAATCAAAACGATATGGAAACAGTATGTAGATTTCAGCGTCAAGTAACCTAAAATAAGTTATAATTGTAATTTGTGAAGACACATGGACTAACCCACTGTGGCAAACAACAACAACAACGACAACGACAGCGGCAACAACAACAACAACAACAGCAACAACAACAGCAACAACAACAACAACAACAACAACAACAACAACAGCAACAGCAACAGCAACAGCAACAACAACAGCAACAGCAACAACAACAACAGCAACAGCAACAGCAACAACAACAGCAACAACATCAGCAACAGCAGCAACAACAGCAACAACAACAACAACAACAACAACAACAACAACAACAACAGCAACAGCAACAGCAGCAAACAACAGCAACAACAACAGCAACAACAGCAACAACATCAACAACAACAGCAACAACAGCAACAACAACAACATACCACATTTTGTTTGTATTGGACTCAAAACCTTCCATCGTATTCCTCACAGAAGTAGCATCAGAATTGTTTGCCGTTTTCTTTAGGGAAAATGCCTAAAAATGGGGACGCAACGGTTCAATCTTCACCATGGTAGTGTATATTCTTCAAGATAAGCAACATCTAAAGTTTAAATATACCTTAAATTGAAAAATTGTCTTTTCGTCAAACAAAATATCGACATTGGGTGATTCTGCAGCTATCCATCCTTCATCCAGTTTTATCACTCCAGAAAACTGCACGCCAAAACTACACAAGTTGAAAATACTAAATTGGTATTTGAAGAAAACCTACAAAGCAGCAGTTACCTCATTTGTCCGCTTCTATCAACTGTTAGCGAGGTTGGCCCGGGTTTGCAAGGTTGGCCCCTATTGAGCTGGGGAGAGTAAGCAATGTCTGACATAAAATCGTTACCTGTTTACAGAAGATGTCTTCATTTCAATGGCAACATCTTCCGTTGTGATTTCAAGTTGAACATTTGACATGAAATCATCCGTGACTTCTGAATCTTTTGTGGAATCAGCAAGAATGGCTAGGGATAATTAAACAAGATTAATTTATTATATTTATATAAATTATAAATGAAGATTAATTCCTAGATTAATCGTTTTACGGGATACCAAAACAACCCCTACACATAACAAAACCTCGCCGACAAGGTTAGTTAAAGGATAAACAGACTACCTTTTAATTCCTTGCTATCATCAATGATCCTTGATATCCTATCATGTACAGCCATGTGTGAAGCTATGTCCCAATCAACCTTGATATTAGGAAGTGACAACGTCGTCCCCTGTTGGTCGAAGAAACGTATTTATCAGAGAATTGTTTGTGAAACCACCATGTTTATTTATTGTGCAAACCTCTGGTCCATAAGGCCTCGGTCAAACGAGGATGAAAGTTGATGAGAGTTGTAGTTCTCATCAACTTTGAGCTGGTCAAATTTTGATGAGAGTTGATAGTCACGCATTGGCACAGGGGACATTTCAAGCTTTAGATTAACGAAATAAAGGTTTGATGAATGTTCCAACTATGTTTCAACTTCAATAAAATACATGATAGTGTTGGGAAAGCATTAAGAACAGCTGACCAAGATCGCGTGACAACTCTCATGCACTTTCATCCTCACACTCTCATCCTCGTGCAAACACACTTTGTAAAACTTACCTTCGAACTAAGACGTGTTACAGCTGAGGTGACTGTCAATAAACTATGATGCAGGTCAGACGACGTAGCGCAACCGTACGCTTCCTAAATGAAACAACGTTTAAAAACTACAGTAAATACAGCACCGTCTAAAGTCTGGTTTACACTATCAAAGTTTCTGTGATCACAGTAGAATTTTGCATGGGTAAATTCTATGTTTTGAAGGATTTGTAAGAAATGTTTGAGGGAAATGAGTTAGTGCTTAACAATGACTCATTTCCCTCAAACATTTCTTACAAATCCTTCAAAACTTAGAATTTACGCATGCAAAATTCCTACTGTGATCGCAGAAACTTTGATAGTTTAAACCAAGCTTAACCAACACTGCTCGGTAACAGAGAAAAAACGTTGTTTTTATACCTTCTTAACTTCTGTAAGTCTTGCAACTTTACAACCATGTGCTCCTATTTGCACATCATCTTCCCCTTTGGTCACAGATACCACGTCCAGTCGAGCAAGAACTGAATCCACACCATCTACACAACGTCATATAAAATATATAAATTTCGTTTTGTGCCTCCAATACATTCTTGTACAACGTGTTGTTTACCTTGGCATTTTCCAACACAAAATATATTGATATCATGAACTGTTACGTCGCATTCGAGAGACACTACAAACAAACAAATATACCATGGAAAATAGTATGGACAACAGTCTAGAACTGATAGAGCCATCCAGTATAAATAAAGTTAGTTTAGTTTAGATTTCCTCCTGTAGTAACACTGGATCAATAAAGGATGATCCTTACTGGACATCTAGAGAGAACAGTCTAGAACTGATAGAGCTATCCAGTATAAATAAAGTTAGTTTAGTTTAGGTTTCCTCCTATAGTAACACTGGATCAATAAGAGATGATCCTTACTGGACCTCTAGGAAAGAACAGTTTAGAACTGATAGAGCTATCCAGTATAAATAAAGTTAGTCTAGTTTATTATGTTATACGTACTAATATTGTTGGAACTTTGTTCTATTTCACTCCCAGATTTTCGTGTCTGCAAACGTTTATACATCTCTCCCGTCTGCAATAAAGCTGCCAGACAATTCTTCGTGTGCTGGGAATATTCGAATACCAACGACGAAGCGTCACATTTCATGACTACCTTTGAGGCAGTCGAATCCTCTAGCTCAATGTCACACTGGAGAGATTAAAATTAAGATTGGAATAAAGATTGAGTTTAGGAGGTGTGCTCGTTGGTTTAGTTTAGGTTTCCTCCTGTAGTAACACTGGATCAATAAGAGATGACTCTTACTGGACCTCTAGGGAGAACAGTTTAGAACTGATAGAGCTATCCAGTATAAATAAAGTCATTTAGTTTAGGTTTCCTCCTGTAGTAACACTGGATCAATAAGAGCTGACTCTTACTTTAACTCTATAGGAAGAACAGTTTAGAACTGTTAAGATCTATGGAGTATAAATAACGTGAACGTCAAAAACCTTGATGCTTGAACTGCCAAGTTCTAAAACTCGACCCCACAAGTGTTTCCTACTACTTGGTAAGACCGTGGGATTATCCTCAAGCCATATACCAACTGTTTCAGCGTCTGTGACATTGAAATAAACATAGGCATTTTCCAGCCTTGCTGAGCAACTAAAAAAACAAAACTTTACTTCAACTATTGAATAGACAGGTTTCACTATAATACACATACTACTAAACGGCGGTCAAACTCAGCAGTGAGAAGCTCTTTCCATTATATGTATAGTATTCTATTTGGAGGCAAATGAATAGAATTGAGGAATGTGTAGTTTAACGTGCTTGGGCACTATTTGTGGCTATAAAGTGCGGCTGTTTTCAGCAAGTTGTCATCCTTCATTGCTACACAGTGCCATCCCAAAGTGACGGAGAAGGTCGTTTGGTGCAAGAATGGTTAATTCATCGTTAAGGAATACCGAATGGTTTTCCGTGCAGGATTGCGTGATCCATGCACGAGGGATGTCGCGAGACTTTCGGAAAGCGTAAAAATACTCGAGCCGCAGGCGAGTGTATTTTTACGCTTTCCGAAAGTCGAGCAACATCCCAAGTGCATGGATCACGCTATCCTGCTTGGAAAACCATTTGGTAATTGTTTTCTAAAATAACTACAGTGAAACAATGACATTTTGAGAATCCCGCGAAGGCATTTTAATTCCTCGTGCAGGATAGCCTGATCCTGCACGGCTATTGACCAATCAAATTGCGTGTTTCACTGTAGTTATTATATAATATTCTATTCCTGTACTTACGTTACTGTCTCTGTAGTCTGCAGCAGATCTGAAATTTAAGTGTATTTGAAAATTAAAAATGACCAAAATAATATACTCCATAACATTCAGATTATTTTTACCTTGTGCTGGCAATTGAATATTCGTGACGAGAGAAGCCAAAACGGCTTTGCAAACAGGTTTATCTTGCCCGTTTGATAAATTCTCAGTCAGGCACACAGTCATATCATCTACTTCCAAATTATTCTCAAAACTGTATTCCTTTGTTAGCTTTGCAAGTGTGGTTAAGAAACTACATAAACAGAAAAAAATGTTTCTTTGAACAATTCAACGCCGTCAAGACGCCCATCCAAAAAGCGTTATTGGTCTTAATATTTGGTACAAATGGACCGGAATTGAATTTTTCCTGCTCAAATTAGTCTACACTCAAACTTTCACGTGGTCACGAAGTTCTGCCATTTGAAAAGGGAGTTGTGGCATTTTGAAAAGGGTGTTTTGCTATTTGAAAAGAGAGTTCTGCCATTTCAAAAGAGAGTTCTGCTATTTCAAAAGGGAGTTTTGCTATTTGAAAAGAAAGTTTTGCTATTTGAAAAGAGAGTTCTGCTATTTCAAAAGAGAGTTCTGCTATTTGAAAAGGGAGTTTTGCTATTTGAAAAGAAAGTTTTGCTATTTGAAAAGGGAGTTTTGCTATTTGAAAAGGGAGTTTTGCCATCTGAAAAGGGAGTTTTGCCATCTGAAAAGGGAGTTTTGCCATCTGAAAAGGGAGTTTTGCTATTTGAAAAGGATGTTTTGCTATTTCAAAAGGATGTTTTGCTATTTGAAAAGGATGTTTTGCTATTTGAAAAGGATGTTTTGCTATTTGAAAAGGGTGTTTTGCTATTTGAAAAGGGGTTTTGCTATTTGATAACAGTGTTTTGCTATTTGAAAAGGGTGTTTTGCTATTTAAAAAGGGTGTTTTGCTATTTAAAAAGGGTGTTTTGCTATTTGAAAAGGGAGTTTGCTATTTGAAAAGGGAGTTTTGCTATTTGAAAAGGGTGTTTCGCTATTTGAAAAGGGTGTTTTGCTATTTGAAAAGGGAGTTCTGTCATTTCAAAAGGGAGTTTTGCTATTTGAAACGAAAGTTTTGCTATTTGAAAAGGGAGTTTGGCTATTTGAAAAAGGAGTTTTGCTATTTGAAAAGGGAGTTTTGCTATTTGGAAAGGGAGTTTTGCCATTTGAAAAGGGAGTTTTGCTATTTGAAAAGGGAGTTCTGGCATTTGAAAACGGAGTTTTGCCATTTGAAAAGTGTGTTTTGTTATTTGAAACGGGAGTTCTGGCATTTGAAAAGGGAGTTTTTGCGTACTGTAGATCGAGTACCACAGAGTCACACACACAAGACATACCTTTGTTTTTCGCCACTCCCTATCTCTCGTTTCTCCAGGGGCAAGAGTGCCAGCCAATGTGAAATTTCGTCATGGACATAGTTACATTGACAGGATGCGAGAGAGATATTGGACAATAAACTGGGCAAATCCGACTCAGATTTCTGCGTCTAGAGAACGGCATAGTCCGTTTACAAACTGGCAATAATTATTTTTAAGCATGCAATGTGTAACGCGTGAGGACAGCACCTTGCTTTTCACAGCTAAGTTAAACTTAAACTCCGGTTTCCATTTGGTCTCGGTGGTCGTGAACAAGCCATACTCATGCACCGATGTGAAACTCTCTTAAATTCTTAAAATACTAATTCATTTGTGAATTTCTCTCAAATTCAAAAATAAGTATTTTAAGAGTTGACAAAATTCTATGCTATTGTGATTTCCTCTGCTTAGCGCTCATTAATTATTTATGCGTTCGAGTTATCCTACAATCTGTTATAATTTACCTTAATATCTAACATGAACTTGCTGAATGACATAAGATCTTTGGAACTTCTGGCTTTAACTTTTAAACCTTAATAAACCAAACCCCATTCGTCAAGAGAGTTAAAACTGTTTTCCACTACAATACTTTCAACCTGTCATGTACTGTAACTATGTACGTATATAGGCTCTCTGGTAGGAATCCAATCTGGGAATCCACAAATCCTTTCAACAATAGACAACTTGCAGGTTAGACTAGTTTTTTATCTAGGCAAAAAAAGTAAATTCCTGTAAAGAACTTATTAAAATTAGTAAAATTGCAAAATTTGGTTACGAAATGCGCACGACCATATTTTCCAAGCTTTAAATAATTTCGCAACCAAATCTTGCAATTTTACTAATTCCATTATGTTGTTTTTGGCAGTGGTGTTTGATTCCCTTCTCTTTACTTAGATTAAAATTTAGAAGTCTAACATGCAAGTTGTCCATTCGACAACCGTCTATATTGACTTAAGCTGAATACCATTAATTAGTAGCAGCATTGTTTTAATCATCCACCAGGATTTGTCCTGCAATGATGCTGTAAAACTTAGATTGTTCGTATGAATTGACAGTTCCCTGAAAAGTACACAAGAAAACTTTGGCAACCTAAACGAACTTGCGTTTCAGTAAGTGAGATGACGTAAGGCAAGCTGGTCTGTAACTTCTACAGACAGTTCATAGTTGATCAAAGTCCTCAATGCAGTAAGCACACCATAAGTTTCCATACCTTTGTTCTTCATCACAAACAAAAAGATCCACTTCAGTAAATATCAGATCAAAATTCTGCAATACCAAACATTGTTTATGCTTGAGAAACATAGTTTGCATTAAAAACCACCGATATTTTCTATTGTACACATTTAGCTGGTATACTATGAAGAGCAGCATATTTGCAGCACACGACTGCAGGTGAATCTGATACCTTTGGCAAATACTTGGATAATTTCGTTGATTTGCTTTCTTCTCCTGTCGCTGTGATAAGAAACGAAATTGAACATAATGAATAATAATTGTAAACGTTTATTTACAAAAAGAACACAACCACTATTTATTAAATTATCTGCATCTTCACTATTATGTCTTAGGGCTGTTTCCCAGTTACATGTTTTTCATATATATACGTAATATGCACAGAAAAGCTTAAATCTATTTCGACTAAATGAATAAAAGGGAATCATTTAGTTATGTGTGTGATTCAAAGTGCATGAGTTGAGGAAATTAATACTTATATAAAATTTAGAAAGATTTAAAATTTTCCAGTAGAAACATAAGGCATTATTTTACCAGTTAAAGAATGGAGTTTCTTGCTCGTATCATGGAGTTGCGGTAGGTTTTTTATTAAATCTGAAAAAAATGGAAATTTATACGCTTAAGCAACGAAATGTTTAAAATCTCAGATGAACTTCGCATTTTAAGCTTGTACATATTTCTATGTGCAGATTTTTATACTATGAATATTTATACTTACTGTCTCCAAGAGAAATTCGAATAGGGTTCACTTTTATGCTCAGATCTTCCTAATATTGTGAGAAAAAGGAAAACACAATGAGTAATGTCAACACGGTCATCAGAACAAGCGCCTATCACCTCTAAGATTGGGGGTTCATGAAAATGAATTAGGTAATAAACATTGGAGAAGCTTTTAGCAGGGCAGTGAAGGATTAATGGGCTTGTGAATTAGTTATAATTAACTTAGGGTTAGGTCTAATAGTTCCAATTTTGCAATTTCCACAAAAAAGGGAAATAAGTGAACTACAGCGAATAGTAAGAATCTGTTTTTACCAAAATTTGTTCTGACATCACTGGATTCAAAGAACCTTCAAGTAAAATGTTGAGAGAAACTTCCGCAAGGGTGACATCTTGAAAATAGTCAGTCTCAATCTAAACCACAATTGAAAAGCAATCATTGTATATTTTTTGTCTGTTTTTGTTCATTTTTATCCACATTCATCCCACATGCGTACCTCCTTTGCTTGATGTAAACTTGAAACACATTTTGTTGCTCTCGCAGAGAAGTCTAAAAACCTAGAACCAAGGAAAAAATACTCGCACATGAAAACAAGGCCATTGGAAACAAAAACAGTAAAATCTCGAACGAGGACCTAGGCAGGATTATCAATCTGCCCATCCAAAAGTGCTATGTTTCCCTGATGTGTACATCACGTACAATACCTTTCATTTGGCTGACATACGATATTAATGCCTTTCACAACTTGTACAATAATATTAAATTTTGATCTTGGTTGATTCGTGAGAATGACATCCAGTGAGTGCAGATAAATACCCATATACTGCAAAATACAAATATTTCCTTCAATACTCATATTAATCATTCTCATTTGAAATGCCAACACATTATAATTAAACAAATGCTACCTTTGAAATGAATTTCACAATACCAGCTAGTCTTTGATTTCGACTCACATCTGAAAAAAATAAAGACAAAAACTGGTCCTGAAAAAAGTGTGTATGTGTGTGTGGGGGGGGGGGAGGGTGGATGCCCCACCCTCCCTGTGGCTATGCCCCTGTTTAAAATATACTAACTTTGTTATGAAATTTATTGAAAATAAGTGGGTAAACAATCGCTCAGTATACCACTGGTAGTGTACGCACCATTTCCACCATTTGGGTTGGGTTTCTTCTCCTCATTGACGTCTTTAAAGTCCTTCACACGAGCTCCATTCTTGGCGGCAGTGACGGTGATGTGTCCAAAACATAACATAAAAAAGCGTCTGCAATGTAGGAACACTTTGAAATGTTTCACTAGATATATGGGCAAGTGCTATAGTTTGCTAGACAAATTGCATCAATACTGTTTTCTTAATACCTTGATCCTGGAAACCCCCATTTTGTTTGCAGCACAATGTTTTCAATTTCCTAGACAATATAATCATGCGCATACGGTAAACTTCCGAATATAAGTCCATGCACCCAAATATAATTAACCCCCCCGTATAAGCTCATGGGCTTATTACAACAGCTCCAAGTTGTTTCATTATGTGTTATATATTATGTATGTTTATATTTCTTTGCATTCGCCCAGATTGGAAAGTTTGGAAATTGTGCAACCGAGATTTCAAAAATTTAATATATAAAAAAGAATCAAACTTTCCATATACTGGGCGTTCGCAATATAGTTTGCAGGTACAATAAATATTATTACTGACACCAAATGTCGTCCATATATAAGCCCCCATGTATGAGCCCAAAATATTGCTACATAATTGTTCTGCCACCTTTTCACTTACAATTCTTGTTCCTGCTGTGGTAATCTTAATGCTGCCTAGAGCCAGGAACTGAGCTCTTTCCACTTGTATTTCAACCTTAAATAATCTTCTTGCAAACCATTCCAGAAATCTTGCTACAATTCTACAACAACACATATTAACTAAAGCATTAATTTCTCATGAATCAATCAATATAATATATACCCAGATAGACTTCACCAAGCGCTATTGTGCAATAGAATGCAGTCAGAAAACTGCACATGGATAGGAATTCAACAACCTGCAAATATAAGTACTCCGAAGTTTATTTGTATTTTTCATGTAGCTCAATCCTTATCCATCCACAATTTTCTGGTGTTTTTGTCGTTGCCAAGGCTGGCATAAACCGTTCGAGTTTATATTATGGTCAACCTGCAGTTTCCAGAGTGAGAAATTATGTTAAACCTTTTATTTTAGATGTTAAATTTAATCGAACGTCTTTCTGGATGTATTTTTACACCATTAAAACATGCCAAAAAGCGTAATGTAAGATACAACTCTTCTCCTAAATACACCTTTCGTTAGTATTAAAACACAACTATCCCCAAACATAATTTTCACCTGACTTCACAAATTAAAAAATTTCATTTGTCAAACTAGTAGTTTCTACCCAAAAGTGAACAGCCTACCTTCCACAAATGAGATAAAGTACTGAAGCCAAGATGGCGAAAATAGCAAAATAAAGAGCATACAATGTATACATTGCCATAAAGAAAGTAAAAACTATTGCAATGATAGAAATAAAATCATATTTGCACAACTAAAAATTGAGCAATTCTGTCGATTTTGCATTTTGAGAAGAGAACATTCTTGAGCCCGCGCTTTCAAAACAAATGACCGCTGATGCACGTGACGACGCTAGTGACGTCACGGTTTAAAACCCCCCGACCACTGCACGTACCTATTTTTACATTTTCTGGGTTTTTATCAGACTTTAGTTAGGTGGTCATTAGTCAGTCCGTTAGTTACAGCAGTTGAACAATTAGTTGAGCAGTCCGTTAATTAATTAGTTAGATAATTAATTGGGTAAGGGACTGGTCATAAAGTAACTGCTAGGGTGGGCTGGAGGTAAATCACAAATTTTGCCAATAAGTTTGGTGACCCATCTTAGGATGTAGATAAAAATTTCAAAGCCCATCTAATCTTACAAATATTTTTCATGACCCACCAAATCTAAATTGGGAAAATACACTTTATAATAAAAAAACGTGCAGGTATGAACATTGTAAATATATACACGGCAATGTATTAACATACATAATTCCATCATGCTTGACCAACACATTCATCACCAATTACGATACTGAGCTGCTCTCCAGTTGGTTGTATTTGCTGTGATTCGACCACTTCTTGTTGTTGTATAAACAAAGTACTGGCTTCAATAGCATCATTTGCATTTGATAATTTGTATAGTTTTGTTTACTTTTATTATTAATATCTTTATGTAATATATAATTAACGTGGGTTTTTGTTTGGTGGCCCAACCGTGGACATACAAAAAATTGGCGACCCATCGAAACTGGCCAAAGATTTTCCATGGCCCATGGCCATCCCAAATCACTCCAGCCCACCCTAGCAGTTACTTTATGACCGGTCCCTAAATATATCACTATATCAGGATTTTGCAGAATATTTTGGGCATTTCACTTGATATAAAAATTGTTCAAGGGTTTGTAGTTGCGACAGATTTGATTCCTACCTATAGTTGTATTTTTCACAACCGCTCCGGGTTAGCTCTAATAAATGCATAAAATTCACACCCGAAATTTTCATCCACGAATCCTTCAACAGATATTATAATTAATTGGTCGATCCGTCAGTCAGAAACAGAAACAACAAAAGCATACAAATATTGAACTATGTAGTTACTGTATTCATTTTAAGCGCAAATAAATAGTCTCGTCAAACAGAAGGGCTTCCAATACAAACACCCTTTTATAAACATCCTTTAAACGATAAATACTCTATAACGTCTATAAACGCCAATCTATTTGACATATATAAGAAATAGCTGTGTTTCACCAGAGTAGGTGTTTCACTAAGCACCATCCTGCAGTAGATGGTGGTCAACCTGCCGTTAACAGAATGAGAAAAATAATTGTTTTTACTGCACAGTTAGGCCGGGGTCAAACGTCGAACTTTTCATGTGCCGAACCTAATATGCAAATGAAGTGAAACAAAGAACTTAGCTCATTAACATTAGGTTCGGCACATGAAAAGTTCGACGTTTGTCCCTGGCCTTAAGGCTAATTTCCACTCAGGAAAATTATCCCTGGATTGGAACGGACAAGAAAATAAAGTCATTAGTTCCAACCCAGAGCTGACAAGACAAAGAAAAATTTTCTTGTCCGTTCCAATCCACGGATAATTTTCCTGAGTGGAAATTACCATTTAGTTGGAATTGGTGGCCAATAAACACGGTCCAGTATCGACTATTTTTGGGGTACTGTCTTCCCTCGTCAAAGAATCTAGACAATTAAATTTCCTAAAAGTTGTAACTGTAAATTTACCATTGCACACATGCTTGGGAGAGGCAGTACCCCCAATGGCCGAGCGTGAGAAAAGCTAGCCTGCGTAGCAGCTGGTTTTCATCAGGCCCCCCCCCCCAAAAAAAAAACCCGGCTGCTGCACAGGCTAAAGAAAAGCTAATTCATTTGCTGCTATAGAAGTGTCAGCATTCCTGAGATCAACCACTATCGTCCCGCAACGCTTAGTGAAACCTACAATTAGCTAGGTACGTTAACTTTCGAGTCTTCCTGCCAATGGCCTCACGTCTGTGTCGTCAAGAACGTCGCCTTGCTTAATCATAAACAAGTAATTACACAGTACGAGAAAAGCTCTTTGACTCAGTCACGGGGCTATCCATGTCGGAAAACTCGCTTTCCGAAAAATTCCGAGCTTTGGCTCGCGGTAGATACATTTCGCGACATTCATCATCTTCGTGGGTATCACTCGAGGGACTCGCGCGAGGTGCGCGCGGGTTTCGTCGCTTCCTCGCGCGAGACAAAGTCTCAAGTCCCTCGCGCAGGTCGCGATTTTCTTTCGCTAGTTTTAACATTTCCTTCTCAAGTGCGGCTTTAGTTCGCGTCAGCTCGTCGCACTTTTGCCGCTCTTCTGTCGCCATATCCGTTGCTATAGAGATAGTGCGGTGTAGGTCGCATCTGATGGACTCGCTCTCGTGCAGTTTTTCTTCAAGGACATGCGTGTGATGACCCAGATCTGTTAACTCCCTTCCTAACTGCTCAACTTCCTGGACTGAATTTTGACGAGGACAAGTGTTTAGGTCTAGAAAGAACGAAAATAATATAGTACGATTACAATTAGCCATTCCGAAGTTGATGAGTAGACTGGGGACGAGTGTTAAAAAGTGCCCAAATTAAGAAATGAACCAAATCACTAAAAAGACCACGTCAAAATTAGTAAGTATACAAAGTTTGAAGACGTTTACATGAATACCCTTCGAGTAATAAGCTTTCGAAAATTGTGAAATTACTGATTAAAAGATTGTTTTTGGGACGCGCGTCCCCAAAACAAGAAATTACAATACATTTCATAGTAAATATCACGATTTTCGAAAGCTTATTATTCGAAGGATATTCATGTAAACGTCTTCAAACTTTGTATACTTACTAATTTTGAGGTGGTCTTTTTAGTCATTTGGTTCATTTCTTAATTTGGGCACTTTTTAACACTCGTCCCAGTCCTCTCATCAACTTCGGAATGGCACTTCGGAATGGCATAGAAATTAGCATTTCTATAGCGCAAATTTACATGTGGCTATGATCAAATGCGCTTTAGAATAGCAGATGCGAGAGAATGATTTTTGGTTGTTCGAAAGCCGATTAGCTTAACCCTAGGTTAAATTAAAATTCAAAGCAAATTTATAAATTTGGAAATATTTCTGTAGAAATTTTGACTGGATCAGTAAGAGTTCTCTGAAGTTTTGAAATAAACAGACGTGCAGAAATACATAAACTAAAACAGCAGGTTAAATTTTAACCCAGGGTTAATCTAGCATTGAACAGCCAGCCCTAGATGGAAAGCTAGATCATCACATAGCCCTTATTTTGGTCAAGTTGTATCTGCTTGTCTGTGTAACTACTCACCATGAACGGCGGCATCTTCTTTCTCTGGCTTATTGCCAGCAATCCCCTCCTCATCCAAGGCCGTCCTTAGCTTATCAAGATCTCGTTGCAAGTACCCCAACAATCCACTAATACCCTCTCTGCTCAAATTCACTTGTATCTCTTCGTCCCGAGAGGTCTTCTTCACGAGCGGACTGTGTAACCTCTTGAAGCCATCATTACCCTGTGATGCACCATCAGAGTACCCTGCACTGACCGCAGCATTTTTCATGGATGGACTGTGGACTACATCGACGACGTCACCACTGATGACGTCAACATTGGTGACGTCATCATTTGTGACGTTACTATCAGTGACGTCACTATTGTTGATGACGTCGCTGTCATTGACGTCATCACTCAAAGTAAAGTTAGGATCAGTTTGTAAGCGGACAATAGAAGACAGCAATGATTTCTTTTCCTCATGCAAACGGTAGATCTCCATCTCAAGTTCCGAGATTCGTTCTTCATGTCTCGTACAGCCGGCGTTCGTCTTGTTTTCTTCGGACGTTGAACTTCTCGACTTACTAGCTTCAACTTTTCCGTCGAGACGTTGTATTTCATCTTTGAGTTTCAAGATCTTGTCTTCTTGTTCATTGTTGTTTTCGTGTTTACCTTCCTCCTCGAGAACGTTACGGATGCGTTGTAACGTTTCGCACAAGCACACATTCTCTTGTTCCACCTCACGCAAATTTCTCTCCAGTACAGTCATGTTTTGTGAGAATGAGCTATCGTTTTCTGAGCAGTTTTCACGCGAGGTCCACTGGCTGGTTAGTGTTTGCATACTCAATAAGAGCACGCGTTTTTCTTCCATAAGTTGAGCGACTTTCTCCTCCAGGCATCGCACGGCCTCGCCACTAAGATTCTGAGAATTATCAGCATCATTACGAGAATTATTATGAGAGTTTACACTAGAAAGATCATTTTCAGATTCAGCTGTGGTACACTGATAACCTTGGATAATATTCTTAGAAAGACTATCAGCATTCCCTGAAATATCTTTTCCGTTTTTAGAATTGTCTAAATTCGAGGAAACGTCAGCAAAGTTCGTAGAAACATCGACTGTAGAATTCTCGTATTCGCTACTTCTTGAAGACGACCGCTGAACAGCTTGCAAGGCGGGCAGGTTTTGAAGTAACGTGTTGAGTTCCTCATGAAGACGCTGAACCTGTGGAGATTTTCAAATTATCGTTAAATTAAACAGGGTGGATAAAAAACCTGCAGAGTTAGAAAATGTTCGCTAAACTGCAAATTCCGCAAAACCTGTGAAAACTTTATGAAAGCATGGGTAGTTAGGGGACTGCTAGTATCTGTACCACTGAAATTATTCTGAACAGTGCGGAGGGCGGGGGGGGTGTTATTTTTATAAACCACTTTAAAAATGGCTTGCGCACAAAAATGCAATTTGAATTTATAGGGTGTCAACTATTATATTAGACAACTTGATGGACAGTAAGTCCAACGCGCGACCTCTAAAGCTTGGACTTTTTTTGCCAAAGTTGCTTTTCACGCATATGAGAGACAGTTCTCAGAGTAACAAAACTGTCCACTTTAAGTATTGTCCTTGTGTTTGGTGGCAAATATATGTAATGGAAACATATAGCATAACTTGCTTGCTAGTTGCTATAAATGTGAATACATTCATTACCTCTTCCTCAAGGGTGCGGTTTCGTTTCGTGAGTGCGACGACATCGGAACGCGACGTCTCAGAACGCTTCGACTTCGCGAGTTCATCTTTCAAGGCTGCCATCTTGGTTTCGTATTCATTCTGGAGTTGTGCCTTCATGACGTCACCGCGATACGAGAGAACGTATTTTAAATACTTCGCTTCTTCCTCCATGTCTTCGTGTTCGGCTCGGAGCTCGGAATTGGTCGCCTCGAGCTCGTGAATGCGTTGTTCACAGTCCTCCAGATTCTTGCACAGTTTCTGGATGCAGTCAAGTTTGCCCACTCCGTGATCCATAGAGAGAGTTCGCTCGAGCTTTCGGATCTTCTTCGTAACTCGCGACCGATTCCGATCACCACCTGGAGTATAATATATATTTGTGTTTTTTAGCAAGCGTTGCAAGACTGCAGATGGTGGCAAAGATGATGATGGAAGTAAATTACACTGCATCTCCTAAATGCACCAAATACAATACGTGCAGGTTGACCACCATCTACACACATAAAAATCTCACAACTTGTCAACGAGATGTGTTCGCAACAAGCTTGTAGCAAGCTTGTCAACAAGATGTGTTCGCAACAGGCTTGTAGCAAGCTTGTCAACGAGATGTGTTCGCAACAGGCTTGTAACAAGCTTGCCAACATCTTGTGTTCGCAACAGGTTTGTAGCAAGCTTGTCAACAAGATGTGTTCGCAACAGGCTTGTAACAAGCTTGTCAACAAGATGTGTTCGCAACAGGCTTGTAACAAGCTTGCCAACATCTTGTGTTCGCAACAGGCTTGTAGCAAACTTGTCAACAAGATGTGTTCGCAACAGGCTTGTAGCAAACTTGTCAACAAGATGTGTTCGCAACAGGCTTGTAACAAGCTTGTCAACAAGATGTGTTCGCAACAGGCTTGTAACAAGCTTGCCAACATCTTGTGTTCGCAACAGGCTTGTAGCAAACTTGTCAACAAGATGTGTTCGCAACAGGCTTGTAGCAAGCTTGTCAACAAGATGTGTTTGCAACAGGCTTGTAGCAAGCTTGTCAACAAGATGTGTTCGCAACAGGCTTGTAACAAACTTGTCAACACGATGTGTTCGCAACAGGCTTGTAGCAAACTTGTCAACAAGATGTGTTCGCAACAGGCTTGTAACAAACTTGTCAACAAGATGTGTTCGCAACAGGCTTGTAGCAAGCTTGTCAACAAGATATGTTCGCAACAGGCTTGTAACAAGCTTGTCAACAAGATGTGTTCGCAACAGGCTTGTAACAAGCTTGTCAACAAGATGTGTTCGCAACAGGCTTGTAACAAGCTTGTCAACAAGATGTGTTCACAACAGGCTTGTAGCAAGCTTGTCAACAAGATATGTTCGCAACAGGCTTGTAGCAAGCTTGTCAACAAGATATGTTCGCAACAGGCTTGTAACAAGCTTGTCAACAAGATGTGTTCACAACAGGCTTGTAGCAAGCTTGTCAACAAGATGTGCTCGCAACAGACTTGTAACAAGCTTGTCAACAAGATATGTTCGCAACAGGCTTGTAGCAAGCTTGTCAACAAGATTTGTTCGTAACAGGCTTGTAGCAAGCTAGTTAACAAGTTGTAACAACGCTGTTATTTTATCAAGTTGCTACAAGGTTGTCACTCACAACTTGTTGACAAATTGTTGAATTGCAGGACGATAACAAGTTGTTGGAACAACTTGAAACAAGTCTGTTGAGCTCAACAACCTTGTGGCAAGTTGTCAACAAGCTGGGAACAAGCAGTGCGAACACATCCTGTTGATAAGTTGTTGGAACAGCATTGCTACATGTCTGCTGCAGGTTTGTTACAACTTGTGCGTTTTTACGTGTGTACTGCATGATAATGCTTACCAAAACTAGAAAACCTTCCAACGAGTACACACGCAAAAATCTCACATCTTGTAACAGGTCCGGCGCACCCATGTATTATTCTCTATGTAACAAGCTTGGTGGCAGCATTATCAGACTTGTTACAAGGTTGTTCTAACAAGTCTGATACAGTCATGATATAACAAGAATGTTACAAGATTGACGACACAAGGTTGTAACAATATTGTTATATCATGACTGTATCGGACTTGTTGGAACAACCTTGCAACAAGTCTGATAATATCAACAAGCTTGTTACAAGCTGTTAAGAACTTGTAACAAGCTTGGTGCCATTATCAGACTTGTTACAAGGTTGTTCTAACAAGCCTGATACAGTCATGATATAACAAGAATGTTACAAGGTTGACGGTTGATCATGACTGTAACGGACTTGTTGGAACAACCTTGCAACAAGTCTGATATCAAACAAGCTTGTTACAAATTGTTAACAGCTTGTTCCAAACTTGTTGCAACAACTGGGAACAAGCAGTGCGAACACAACTTGTCGACAGCTTGTGAACAGATTTGTAACAACTTGTTTGCAGACCTGTAACAACTTGTGCGTTTTTACGTGTGTAGGTTTCACAAGAAAGCTGCCGATTGCGAGATCTAGCTGAAGACGTCGAAGTTCGTGCAACTAATTTCATATGAAAATCATTTTTACCTTCCGTTTCACTCTCAACTTTATCCTCCGTATCATTGCCAGACATATCTGCTTCCCAGTCTCCTAGAACGCCGCGGCCAGCTTGAAATTCTTGGATCATCGCGAAACGCGTTTCCAGTAAATCTTTCTTCCGGTTTTCTAAATCTCGAATCTGATTGGCTAACTCGTCTATACATTGTTCGTTGGATTTCAGTTTCTTTTTAAAGCCATCAAGGTTGCTCACATCTTCGGAATCAACCGTCGGGTCTTCGGACTCCAGGAAAACGTCCACGTTTAGGGTCACTTGTTCCGAGGGTGTTACTTCGTGTGGCCCATCCTCCGGGATTGCGTGGAGATTATTCCCCGGTACCTTTTTCCGCTGGGATTTGTTATCTTGCACTTGGTCAAGTAAATTCTTCAAATTTTCTGCGAAAAACGAGCTCACTTTATTCTGTTCGTTTTGTAACGCTTCTCGGTCGAGGCGAAGTTTTCGTACCGCTTCTTTCATAGAATTCAATTGCGCGATTAATTTCTCCGAATTTTTCTTGGAATTTCTACTAGAATTCTCAACTTTCCGTTTCCCAGTATGGTCCGGTTTTTCCTGATGCGATTCGTGACAAACCCGTTCGACCTCTTGCAGATGACTGACGGCAATTTTTCTACTGTGCTCAGCACTCTCGTATTCCGTGACGAGGTTGATATTTTGCGAGCGTAACTCTTTTAATTCGTGTTCACTTGTTAATAAAGTGAAACTCAAACGGTCGCGTTCTGACGCTAAGACCTCTTTCTCTCGTCGCAAGTAATCCACGGTGCCAGAGCAATCTTTCAGTTTTTCACGGAAAGATGAAACTTGTTTTTTATTCTTGGAATTTTCGTGTTCCAATAGCGCGAGCTTCTTCTCCAAATGAAGTACATGTTTTTCTCTGTTAGTGATATTTTCTTTCTGTTCTGTAATGGTTTTCTTCAAGGCAGGGACTTCATTTGTGTTTGTGTTTTCATCAATTCTGTTGTGGGTTTTTTCGTTTGAGGAGGTTTCAATCTTGTCGCTTGGTTTTGCATAGAATTTATATCCACCGAGTTCCTTCAGTACCAACGGTTTTTCTGCGATAAAAGGAATATTTCACTGATAGAGCTATACAGTATAAATAGAGTTAGTTTAGTTTAGGTTTCCTCTTGTAGTAACACTGGATCAATAAGAGATGATCCTTACTGGACCTCTAGGGAGAACAGTTTAGAACTGATAGAGCTATCCAGTATAAATAAAGTTAGTTTAGTTTAGGTTTCCTCCTGTAGTAACACTTGATCAATAAGAGATGATCCTTACTGGACCTCTAGGAAGAACAGTTTAGAACTGATAGAGCTATCCAGTATAAATAAAGTTAGTTTAGTTTAGGTTTCCTTCTGTAGTAACACTGGATCAATAAGAGATGATCCTTACTGGACCTCTAGAGGAAACAGTTTAGAACTGATAGAGCTATCCAGTATAAATGAAGTTAGTTTCCTCCTGTAGTAACTAGTAACACTGGATCAACAAGAGATGACCCTGAGAATAGTTTAGAACTGATATAGCTATCCAGTATAAATAAAGCAAGTCTCACTTGGATTACTGATCACTCGACAATTACATATGCAAGACTGCTCTCGTATTACGACGAAGGTCTAGTAAAAAATGCAGTATTACGAGACATACCGTTGTCGCGTAGGTCCACCGTACTACGACATCTTGTTAATTTTGGTGTCACCACACTTGTCCTTTTCCTGAAAAAAATGTTGTTTATATGTTTGGCTTTCATCAAATGCCGCCCGCGGTTTCTAGGGCCTCGCACATTTGCGCTTGGGGTTAATCCTATTGTATATTGTGACCAATAACGTCAAGAACACCTTCGTTCACGTTTGACCACCATGGCCGATCTCTCGTCAATTTTGAGCTGGTTCAAATTTTAATGAGACGTTTTTTAATGAGACGAGTTGCAACTCTCATCAACTATCATCCTTGTTTTTCCAAGGCTTTAGTGACAACCTTCACCAGCCTGACACACTTACAACTTTGTTGCCAACTATATTCAGGTTCTTACCTGGGACTCAAAACGGGCTCCGATAACTTCCTTTCCTTCATGTAATCAAATGGATTGGGTTGTTTCTCCTGGCCGTTCACAACTTTCTTGGAAAGTTTGGAATCTTTCACGGAATGTCTTTCACCACTTTTACCATCTTCTACCCCTTCAACAGCATCACCATTTATTCCGTTATACCCCTTACCTACACCACTTTTATCCTCTATGCTTTCGTTCGATCCCTCGGTGACACTGGGCAAATGTCCATCGCGTCGAGTCGGAAGGATATTCGCAGAACTCATTATAGAAATTTCTGGAACTTGGAATTCTGGAATTTCTGTAATTCTTATTGGAACACTGTCGTTTCTTAGAACAGGGGACTTGGTATTGACTTGTCGAGATATCACTGATATTAGCGTAATTCGTGCAGCAGCTTTTTGAAATGTGGTTGGTTTGTCCAAACTCGGCCTTATTACAAGCTCTGAAATAATGAGGAAAAACTATGTTTATGAATTACATGTTCACAGTGGATGGCATGGAGAACAGTGATATTTTCAAACCAATGAAAAGACAATGGAACATTTTGGTTACTGGATCATGATTGGATGGCATGGAGAACAGTGAGATTTTCAAAACAATGAAAAGACAATGCAACATTCGGATCACTCGATCGTGACTGAATGGCAAGGAGAACAGTGAGATTTTCAGAACGATGGAGAACAATGGAACATTCTGATCGGCTGGATTGTGACTGGATGTTATGGAGAACAGTGGGATTTTCAGAACAATGAAAAGACAATGGAACATTCCAACAATTCGATCGTGGCTAGATGACACCATCGTTATGTTAGGTTTTGTTGTGCAAATGCAGCAGCGTTAGGGCCTGTTTACATGGAGGTAGGGTGACCCTATCAGGAGGGTTACCCTAGCAAGCGGGTCAGAAAATAGTGTGCGTTTACATGAGGTAGGGTGACCCTACTGCTAGGGCTATGTTGCCCGATAGGGTAACCCTACCTATGCGTGGTCGCTAAGCGGTCTGTATTAGATAAAGGGCGCCGAAACGCAAAGTTTTAGCGGCAAGTTGTGTAATGCTGCATTTCAATGTTGTGGTCTGTTACTTCAATGTCGTGGTCTATTATTTCAATGTTGTGGTCTATTACTCGCATTGCGTAAATAAGCGCAATGTATTCCTTGATATAGTCCAACACAACAGTTTTTCGACATATTCGGCTGACCAAGAGCATTTATTTTGTTTTTTTGACGTCGATGAGGATGCGCCGGATTTTGGTTCCTTTTCGCCGTCTTTGACAATTTGTTATCGAAACTACATCATTCGCAGCGTTCTCGTCCAAAGCCAAAGCTTCGTTCTATGCATCTGCTTCCTTATTTGTAAATTGCTTATCCTTTTTATTTTCTGGTGTCGTTTAAAATACTCGCCAGGCTGATATGTTCATATGTATAATCTAGCGACGCCATCCTTGTTTGTCTGTCACAGTAGGACGTATAAAACATGACCCGCTTGCTAGGGTAACCCTACCTGACGCGTTTACATGGCTTATGTAAACAAAAAGATAGCCCTGCTGCTAGGGTCACCCTATCTGTTTGATAGGGTAACCCTACCCCTAGGGTAACCCTAGCGCGCATGTAAACGCTTCCTATAAAACATATTGAAGTAGGGTAACCCGCTTGCTAGGGTAACCCTTCTGCTAGGGTCACCCTACCTCCATGTAAACAGGCCCTTAGTGAGAACTGCTCGAGATAACATTGGTTATGACATTTCAGACAGAATAAAATACTTTGTGCGTGTTTACCTTGGCAGCCGCCTTCTGTGGCCAACATTCTTTCTCGTACGCTCGATACTTGCAAACAAAACACTCACTCTTATTGACCTAGAGAAAACGAAACCAACTAAAATTCAACGAATTCCTTCCACAAATATCTTAACCTTGATTTGCTGTGGATTAAATAAACTGTTGATGGCTTTGTTTTAACAACGGCTCCTTATTTGCAAACCTGTCGTACATCGCACCGTATGCTAATCAAATGACAAATCACTTGTTAAAAGGTTAACAAGCAATCAATGGCATTGAAATAGACTGTATACTGGTTATTGCACTTTTGCCCCAATGGCCTTACTGTCATGTTTGATATATAGCAAGCGCACATGAAGTTTATATCCCGGTGCAGAAATGCACAGCCCTTATAAAGAAAGTACTAGCACATATTTCCTGGCTTAGAACTATATAGCGTGAGAAACCGCTAAATCTAAAAGTTAACTTACGTACACAGCGCTAAAACTTGGTGGTCAAACCGTTTTCATTGTGCGCAATTTTGGAAGTAATTATCTCATTACCATTACGCCAGCAAGTGTGAAATGATGTTTCTAATAATTTCGCCATGTTTCGCGCAAGAGATACGTCGGTCAATTAAAGTTAATCATTCACTAATTGATCAATTGCAGTCTTAAAAGCATTGTCCATCAACGCGAAGCTGGGGATTAAAACTACTTCAAATATGTCCAAGACTCCAAGAGCCCTTTGGAGAAAATGTGTCAAATATCTTAACAGGTCGTTTCGTAACTTTGGCTACAGTTTTACGGGAGGGAGACATATTCTCCGTACGTTTTCTGGTTCCTTGGTAGTGGCTGAATTCCACTGTCTAATAAGGTTTGAAGGCAGTGTCATACGAGACATTTTTTGCCACCCTTCAGTACAATTTCTGAGACATGTTGTGTACAAGTATTAAATCTTAAAAACATTTGAGCAAGGCCCGTATTCTACTTTGCTGAGTTTTCTTTGAATAGCATCCTCTTAAAGAATGATAAATTAAAGAAATATGATGAAAAATTCCGCAGAATAAACCGTACATGGCCATGCCCAATTCCACTGACGCTACTTCTTTGATAACATGGCTCTATGTGTCAGAAATTTTGTTGCAAGTGACAGCAAATATAGCCTCGTGTATAAAATGCCCTTAATTAACCATACCAACAAAACTCTTGTAATCTAATTGGGGTCAACACTTAACGGATTGCTAGAATTTTCGTCAGGATATTAAATGCTAAACCCTTTCCGTCCCAGACAACCGCTTTTATATTTCGTCATGCCCAAACGAAGCAACCACCACGAGACTAAAAGCTATATAATCCTTTGCCAATTTCACGAAATATAAGAACATATACGTGCTCCGAATATTATCATCTCGTAAATCCAAGATTTGAGTTTTGTTTTCAAATAGCCTAACCAGAAAAGTAATTTAACCATATACGCAAATACATATTGAGCTACAGCACAGCAGACTGTGGACAACCCGTAATTATATCAAAGTACATGAGAAAATGATGTTAATTCTTTTCATTTTATGTTTGGTGGCCAATGAATAACACGGTTAGCAAGCCTTCTTATAAAAGTTTTGACATTTCTGAAGAGTGCAGAAGACCAACATCTTTTAATGTCTAAAATTAAACTGACACCATGCATGCTAGAATGAATGCCTGTCAAAATGATTTCAGCTTAGACAAAAGCAAGCACACTAGTCAATACACACACAATAAGCATAACATAGAATTAAAACCATTTCCCTTTGACAATATTATAATGAATTGATTATATATATTAGTCGATTAATCTTCACAGAGTTATAATTACACGTAGGCTATAGAGTATCATTGCAAATACACATAGATATCAACGCCGTTACTCCCCGTTAGCCAACATGAAGACTCAATAAAACGTTTAAAAGATATTGAGATATTTACCTAAATCCGTTCAAAGATCTTGTTATTGAACGCTTGAATAAAGATAATTACTTTTATAACGAGCACAGTATACACAAACGCACTCTTGAAGGATATACGGCAAAACACAGCTGTCTAAGACAACACTGTTAATCAGAACCCCAGCCTTGCTTTGATGGTTCAAAGCTAAAAACTACCACTTCATTCACCTCAAAGAGCTCGATCTTAAGTGGGCTCCATGACTCCCTTGTGACTAACTAACAAACAGACCGCTATTAAAGTATTTAAACGACCTGATGAATATCAACTAGTTCGGGCAAGTGACCCAAGAGTTGCGTAAAAAAACTAAACAAATACCGTTTTATAAACAATTTATGTACAGCTACCACAATACCAAACTTAAAGTAATTCCCCACAGACTTACCAGCATTCTGAAATCAGTATTTTGTTCACAGATTTGCCACAAGTAAACACATGTATGTCTAGGCAAGACTTGTTATTAACAAATGAAATATTATACGGAGCGGTTGGAGTGCGTTTAACTGGTCACCTCGCGCGACAGGGGGTGTACAGATAATTTGAGGTTGAAGGTGAGGACAGACATATGGGGCGTGGGGGTGTAGGGTTACACTCGCTCAAGAAAGAAAAACAAGGGTGTGGAATAGAATGGAATGTTTAATTTTCATAACGGATTCCTTCGCAATGTTGATGAGATGAAATCTACGATAAAGCCCTTTCCGAATAATTCTGAGTAGGTGTCTGTGTTGATATCTATGGTGTTGATAAAGTAGGCGGCTTTGGGAAGCGGTTTAGGGAGTCTTAAAGTCATCCAAATTAACTTAGTTTATATTGATTAGATAGCAACACAACAGCTCTGTAACCAAATTATAATCAATGTACTTCCAAAAACATCCCCATTTCTATTTCAAAAAAAAAACATCCCCATTTCACATAAACAGCAAATATTTTTCGTCATTGTGAAGACCTTCCGCTGCTGTTTCTTTACAACTGTAGGGAGCCACCTTAAGTCATCCCAATTAACTAGACATAAGTGTATATTGATTATATAGCAACACAACTGAGCTCTGTCACCAAATTATAATGAATGACTACTTTCATTCTTCAACAAGATTAATTCAAGATTTAAGATGGCAAATAACTAAATCATTTTGATGAACTGATAGTACATCGTTTTTGAAAATGACCAGGCTATAAAGTAGACCAGGTTGAGGAAAAATAACTTTGTTTGAACGTTTAGATCGAGCGGAGGAAAAAATTTCCATGAGAAAGAAAAGAATTGACATCATTTTCTCACTCTGATGTAACTGCAGGCGGATCACCCATGCAGCAAGGATGGGTTGACTACAAAATTTTTGTAGTTCGCTATAACTACAGCTACTTCAAAAATATGTAGTCAGCTACAACTACTGCTACTTTTGAACAAAGGTAGTTCGCTACTGACTACAGCTACTGCTTAAAAAATGTAGGCGAACAATTTCGCTATTTCGCTATACTATATTTTTTAGTTTTACTATATTTGGAGAATCTACTAACCCAGGCTGTAATGTAATCTATGGCCATCTATAACAAATCGACTTACGAGTAGCAACAGTAAACACAGAGCAACATTTTTTGTGTTTAGGATGTTCAGGAGTGCAAATTGACTATTGAGTATTGATTTTAAGCAAACCGTGTCTCAATATCATGCTATTCTATCAAGTTGCTAACAATTTTAAAAAGTAGCGAATAGCGATTCGCTGTTTGAAAAGTAGTCAACTACTTGGCTACTTTTAGGCAAAATGTAGTTCACTATAACTACAACTACTGTTTTGAAAAAGTAGTCAAAAACTACTGGCTACTTGAAAATTGTAGTTCGCTACAGTAGCGAACTACAACTACTTCGCTACTACCCACCCTTGTCCAGGTCTATTCAAAATTCCACCCAATGTACAACACCACCAGATGAGTTGCAAAGCAGACTTGAGCATTTGAACAAGAGACCACTCCCACCAACCAATCATGAAATGTCACCACCAGAAAAAGTCTGAAGAACTGCCTGTGCAGAAGAAAAAAGAGATGAATTAGGAAAAAAACTGTGACAAAAAATATGAAAACTCCAACAACAATTACGCCTTACAAAATGAAAAGGCTAACACCATGGGTGAAGTTATCAAGACATTGCAAGAGAAACTGGTGATTAGTTCAAGGGAAGCAGAAACTCTTCATTCTACCTTTGAAAATACACAACTGGAATTCCTGTACAATTTTAAAGGAAAGCTACACCATCCAGCAGAAGGTATTCAGATGGAATTAAAGAATTTGCTTTAACATTGTACTTTTACTCAACAAAAGCATACAAGTATGTCCACTC